>CAUZXS010002176.1:0-25000 GCA_963585895.1 Sepioteuthis lessoniana
GCACTCTCGGAGCCAGGAACAGATAAGAAGGAAGGCAAAGAAGAGATAAAAAGAGAGAGAGAGCAAAACAGAGAGAGAGAGAGAGAGAGAGAGAGTGCGTGCGAAAGACAAAACGATAGAGGGAGAGAGAGAGAGCGAAACGCAAGAGAGAGAGAGAGAGAGAGAGAGAGAAACACGCAGAGAAAAAGCGAAACGCAAAGAAAGAGAAAGAGAGAGAGCGAAAGACGAAAAGATAGAAAGAGAGAGAAAGCGAAACGCAAGAGAGAGAGAGAGAGAGAGAGAGAGAGAGAGAGCAAAATATATATATATAGAGAGAGAGAGTGCGTGCGAAAGACAAAACGATAGAGGGAGAGAGAGAGAGCGAAACGCAAGAGAGAGAGAGAGAGAGAAACACGCAGAGAAAAAGCGAAACGCAAAGAAAGAGAAAGAGAGAGAGAGAGAAAGACGAAAAGATAGAAAGAGATAGAAAGCGAAACGCAAGAGAGAGAGAGAGAGAGAATCACGGAAATAGCAAAACTCGAAGAGATAGATAGAGAGAGAAACAGGGTTGGAAATAGTAATTTACAAAGCTCTTTGCTTCGATGTGGCATAAGGCCGAATGAGTGGGGCGCCCAATGAGACTCGAACTCACTCGTATAGGTTTGCTAGTCTAGCTTGCTATCTGTTACACCACCAGAAGTGCCCAAACTTGGAGTTGGAAATAAAAAGATAGCTAGGTACATATATATATATATATATATATATATATATATATATATATATATATATATATATATATATATATATATATATATATATATATATATATATATATATATATATATATATATATATATATATAGAAAGAGAGAGAGAGAGAAACACCGAAAAGAAAGAAATAATGAAACTGAGAGAGAGGGGGGGCCTGAGAGAAAGAGAAAAACACTGTGAGAAAGAGAGAGAGAAAGAAAGAAGCGCAAAGAGAAAGAGAGAAAGAGAAAGAGAAGTAGAGAGAGAGAAAGACGTAGTAGCAGTGGTTTCGGGCGGAGGCAGCGGAAGAGCGGGAGTTAAGATGATAAATAGAAGGTATAAGAGGAGGGGGAGGTTAGGAGGAGAGGTTAGGAGCACGGAAGATGGTAGGCTTGTGGGAGGTGGGAGGGAATGAGTAATCGCGGATGGAAAATGGAATTGGAACGAACGAAAGAAAGGTTGAAAAAGAAGAAAATGAAGACCATAAGAAAAGCGCCATCTTGCGAAGGAAAGCGGTAAAAATTCAAAGAGATTGCAAAAGAAGAGGAATTATATCGGAGGACAAGTCAAATGAAAAAGGGGGAAAAAAGGGGGCGTGGCGGGAAGAGACAAAGGAAAAAGTTGAGGGGACGGAAGCAAAAGGATAAAGTCATATGAGATGACATAGATAGATATGAAGATTGAGATAGATAGATAGATAGATAGATAGATATGAACAGACTTAACTAGCAAGCTAGCTAGCTAGCCAGATAGATAGATAGATAGATATTAACAGACTGAGATAGATTGATAGATAGATAGATCTCTAAGCAAAACAGATTGATAAGAATATAACGGAAATTACTTTAATTTTTCTCCATTTCACTCTTCCTCTTTCTTTCTCTTTCTTTCTCTCTCTCTCTCTCTCTCTCTTTCTCACACACACATACTTGCACACACATATTCTTCTTCTTTCTCTCTCTCTCTCTCTCTCTCTCTCTCTCTCTCTCTTTCTCACACACACATACTTGCACACACATATTCTTTCCCTCTCTCTCTTCCACTCTGTCTTTCTTCCGTTCACTCTCTCTTTCTCTCGTTCACACACACTTACTCACTCCCTCTCCCTCTCACTATATCTTCCTCTCTCACTCTCTTTCAGTCTTTCTCTTCTCTCACTCCCTCGCACAAACTTTTACATACACACACACACATACAGACTTACACAACCCACCCACCATCTATCTATCTATGTTCACTCCCTATCTATCTATCTATCTATCTATCTTATTCGTTTATCAATCTATCTATGCATTCTTTTAATCTTTCCCAACCTCCCCATCATATTTCCTTCCCAACATAATCCATCCTTTGTTAATGCCCATAATTCAGCAGTGAACATACATTGAACATTGCATAATGAAAACCTCTAAAACTAAACAAAACAAAACAAAAAACAAAAACCTAACTACCAGTCCGTTTTCGGATATATTGATCCATTCTTGCACGGAGTTGTCATTGAGGCGAAGGACTAATACCCTTAAGAATCCTATGAGCCACCCTTATCTATCTAGCTGTGGATTAAATAGTACCTCTTCAGTTTTTCTACTAAGATGACTTTGGCATTAAATAACCCTAGACAGTTGAGATGTCATTAAAGAAAAACATTTTTGTGCTTGGGTAAATAATTTCCATATACAGGAAATATACGATATATAGATATATCACTATCATCATCTAGCCATACCAAAAGCTCAGATTGCATTGACTATTTCTCGCCATCCATCCCAATCGGTCATCGCTTTTGGCAAGTTGAAATTATATACTGCTGAATTAAGGGCATTAACAAAGGACGGGTTATGTTGGCAAGGAAATATGATGGGGAGGTTGTGAAAGATTAAAGGAACGCATTGATAGATTGATAAAAGAATAAGATAGATAGATAGATAGGAAGTGAACTTAGATAGATAGATAGATAGATAGATAGGAAGGAAGGAAGGAAGTGAATTTAGATAGATAGATAGATAGATAGATAGATAGATAGATAGATAGGGAGTGAACGTAATCAGCAACAACTGATGTATGTAAGTCTTTGCTGCCAAGCCAATTCTGGTGTGTCCATGTGTCGGAGTCCACAGGAGAATGTCACTTATTAGTTTGTCCTTTCTTCCCCAGCAGTGCCCAACATGTTTTATTCGTCTTGGATAGTTTGCACGATGGGACGTAAGTGGCTGTACAGTTGCTGTTTCTAAAGCATCACGGAGAATACTTGTGTAGTTCCTATCAGGCTTTTTCTCCAGGCATTTCTTCAAAGTCCAAGTAGTGCAACCATACAGTAGTACTGATACGGGTACATTTTGGAAGAATTCCCGTTTTATTTCATCTGAGAGCACAGATTTCCATATGCTTGTTAACCTGTCAATAGCAGTCCATGCCATATGTTGACATCGCTTTCAGTAGATGTGATGTTGCTACCGAGCGGCTTATCATTTAATGAGGAAAAAGCACTATCTTGATTAAAACACATGAACTCTCTTTTACCTGAGTTGATGGTGAAACCAGTGCTTCTTGCAGCTTGGTCCAAGTTAGGAAGATGAGATTAAGCTTAAAAGGGAGGTAAGCAAATGAGAAAATTTTGAACAAAAAAGTGTTTGATGGTAAGCACAATCATCAGACAGAATTTTAAAAAAGTGACCAGTCAATCGTAATTATAATCTGGAGAAATGGCATGTGTTAGAATTGAAGACACGTGACACTCTCACGCGAGAAAATGATATGTACGTAAAAATATACGTATATAACATTAGGGTAATCCAAACGAGAATGAATATAGAACTAATCAGATGGTAAATTAAATAGGAGAAAACTTTTGACATGTCTACACTTTGATATGAATTCACTTCTTTTGTTCAGAACACACACACACACACACACATACATATATACAGGGTGTCCCAAAATATGTATACACATTAAAAATAATTGTAAACGTAGTATTATTTTAAATGTGTAAAAATATTTTACAAGTATCATTTTATTGTTTTTTCACTGCCTGTTCGAAACCTGACGCCCATTTTGATCCAGACACGACTGACAACGCCAAGCAATGGAATCGCACACATCATGAAACAATTCCCTTGGTATTTGGGCGCATTCATGCTCAATGGCCTCTCTTAATTCAGCGACTGTTGCAGATTTTGCAGCGTAGAGAAGACTTTGAAGATGAAGAGTTTTATTTTCAGCAAGATGGGGTACCCCCACATTACCATAGCGATGCTAGGTCCTTCCTTGAGGAGGTCTTGCTAAGCAAGTGGATTGGACGAAGAAGTTTTGTTGAATATCCTCCCCGTTCACCAGACCCCACACCACTAGATTTTTTCTTATGGGGATACCTGAAAGACAAAGTCTACACTACAAAACCTGCAACAGTCACTGTTTTTACACATTTGAAATAATAAAATTCTGATTAAACACTACGTTTACAATTATTTTTAATGTGTATACATTTTTTTGGACGCCCTGTATATATATATATATATATATATATATATATATATATATATATGTATTATTCAGTCCAGTTAAACCGGAGTCGGGAATAATTCCGTCAGGACAAAAAATCATTCAACTATGAACATTTAAATTTTCCTGGTAAAGAGCTCAATGTAACTGACATCACAGAGCAAGTGACCGGTTTTTGTTTTTCTTAAAAAATTATATATATATATATATATATTGTAATTTGCTTGAAGCATTGCAAAAATTATTTTATTTTATAGTATTGAATTGATTTCGAGGGCTATTGCAATGTGAAATAATAATTATTTGAGTCTAATTAATTTCAATGTAAAACTTCATCGTCGGGGACTCTTTTTAAAAATAAATGAACGCGATGTTGGAGGTTCAAATCACTTGTTTTTATAAAACGGGAATTCTTTAAAAAAAAAATTGAACCTAAAACATCGTGTTCATTTATAAAAAAAAGTTTTTGACGATCAAGTTTTATTTCGAAATTAATTAAACTTAAATAATTATTATTTCCCATTGCAATAGCCCTCTAAATTAATTCAATACTATAAAATAATATATATATAAAGCCTCGGTATCCAAATTGTTATCAACCCGATTGGCTGGGGCTGTGGAATGAGCATCCCTACAGAAGGGTAAGACCCCCACCGCCAATGGGTGTCCTGGATCTGACATTAAACTATCTGATGGTCTGGCTCCAATTTTGAAGCCTTGGGGAATATGGAATACCTCTTCATTGCCATTACTCCCTGGTCCATTTTGATCTGGAGTGGTCGTACCTGTCAAGTAGAAATGTTTAACCATTTAACTGTGTGCCAATAAATGTCATATTAAATTGAATCGTTACGTATCAATACTCGAAAACACTTTATTGTATGCAAACAAATGACTGAAAATTAGATTGAACTATTTGTGTTGGAAAGCAATTCTTGAAATCACTTAGTTGTATGCAAACAAATGACTAATATTAAATTGAATTATTAGTATTTGATAGCAAACGCGACAGGCTACGTGCCCAGAAGTGAACTCCCCTTACACGTTTCTCAAAGTTAAGGACAGATTCGAGGCCGAAAAGTCCCGACATAGGCTGGATCACTTACAGGTGGGCGATGACGTCATTGATAAGCATTGTACAAAAGTAGACTCTCAAGTCTAGCTCAAGCTGTGAGCAGGCGTACGTGCCAGACTCACATATATCGTGTGAGTCCAAGTTCAGCAGTGGGCTCATCTAGCTCACATTGCACTAACTGAGCTGACGACCAGAATATCCAGCAGGGCTCGAACCTCGGCTCGTACCCGACATCCCCCTTCCCCTCACTATGAAAAAGACTTTGTGTCAAGTCATTGCTAGTGGGAGGCAGTGACAAATAGCGTTAGATAGCAAAACTTTTCGTTTATTCATATTTACCCCCACCCGCTCTGGCAGGATAAGACACAAGGTCAATTTTTAAGTTGAGTTCAACCGGTTTGAATTCAGAGTTTTCCTTCTACTAGACTAGTTGTCTTACCAAGGCTGAAGAACTCAGTCTGCCCTACTATTTAGCCATAGCTGGAGGGAGAATAATTGGATTCATACCTTTCCCAAGGGTATTAGTGCTATGTGAAATGCAATCAGTCTTGTCCAGGATTTGAACTCGTTTCGCCGTGTCCATTTCCTACGACGATAACAACTAGACCACGGGCACTTCGTTTATGAACCATACGTATTCAATATATATGTATAAATAGGATTTGACACTTAATAACTAACAAGGGTTGATATGCCATAAAATCCAACCAACCAACCGCGTAAACAGTTACAGACTTCTTTTAAATAATTAGGAAATCAGAAACTAGCGTAAGTTTAAGATATTGTAATATATGTTGTAAAATATACAAAGGAGACATTTCCACATCTGTTGAAAAACGTATTTATAGACATATTCGAAATTTAAAGATTCAGTGACATTCACAATGCCTTAGAAACAAAAGATAGTTTTCATTTTAAAGATTTAAAAAAGTTGATTAATATGTATAATAAACAACACGGGAATATTGTTGAATCTAGCATTATTTTCAAATTATAATCCTCCTCAAGTTGCGCTGACAGCACAGATTTCCCAGACTCTCTCTCTCCATCCATCCTTATTATCCATTGCTACCGGCAGGTCTTCTAAATAACATCCTGTGTCTGCACACAGCTGATTGAAATAAGTCCCTGTCAGTCGTCCAACACTGCACGTCGATAGAAGAACCTCACTTAGGAGTTGTTCCTTGCTTCTCCAGAAATTTTTTATTTCCTTTCTTGAATGAGTTATGGACGGTCACAATATCCGTTTTTGAAATTAGGTTTGGTTTGATTTCTTTGTTTTAATGGCATATCAACCTTTATAGGTTATTAAATGCCAAATCCATTCTCCTAGAAGAACAGTAGTGGTGCTATTTAACCCATAGCTGGGAGGATAAGGGGGTTCATACCTTTCCCAAGGGTATTAGTCTGAAAATGATTGTGACATATCAAGGTTTGGTTTGTTTTCTTTGTTTTAATGGCATATCAACCTTTATAGGTTATTTAATGCCAAAGCTATTCTCCTAGAAGAACAGTAGTGGTATTATTTAACCCATAGCTGGGAGGATAAGGGGGTTCATACCTTTCCCAAGGGTATTTGCCCGAAATAGCGCGACTGGAGTACGAACTCGCATACTACGATTCTGCAGTCCATTGCTTTAACCATTACACTACAAGGACACCCCCTTTTTGAAATTAGTTCTTTCTTTTTAGTTAATACTAAATTATATTTGTATATAATTTTTGTTATAATTTCGAAAACAAATTTTTCTAAATTAAATTTTTAAAAATAAATTACAAAGACGCTATTTAAATGGAAAAAAGAGATTAAATCACAAACAATGGCGTTATTTTTGAGAATTTAAAAAAAATTTGAATTCTTGAAAATCATATTTTAAATCTAGAAAATTTTTATCATTGTGAAATTTCTCTAATATAAAAGTGATGTCAATCTCATTTGAAGAACACTAAGGATTTTTTTTTTCTTTTTGTTGTTTAATTTTTCTTATGAAAATATTTTTCAGATGAAACATTTAACTTTTATTATATTGCGCAAAGATGATTTTAAAAATGTAAACGTTGACATATATCATATATAAGAAAATACTTTCTCGGAATATTTTGTTTTGCAGATTTTCTATCCTCCTCATATATATATATATATATATGTGTGTGTGTGTGTGTGTGTGTGTGCGTGTGTGTGTGTGATGGGATGTTTGTGTATGTGTTTGAAAAAACGACCAATAAACTCAATAACATATCAACCACACACACACACACACACAAACATACACACACACACACACACAAACATACAGAACGACCCAGAATAAAACAAGGAAAAACCTTATAAGATATCAAATATCAAAGACTAATTGGGGTAAAGACAGACCATTAGACACTCTTTAGGAAAGGGAAGAGGGAGAGAAATCTAACAAAAAAAAAAACAAACTCTGACCTCTAAATAAACCGATACAAAACCTGAAAAAACATTCAACCTAAAAACCTACACAATTGAGTTCGAGTCTCATTGGGTACCAAATTCATATGGCCTTGTACCACATATGTTCTCTGACGAAAGAAAAAAGCTGGAAACATACACGTATGTAAGAACAGAATAAATAATTCTAAATATATATATATATATATATATATGTAAGTATTATTCGGTCCAGTTAAACCGGAGTTGCGAGTAATTCCATCAGGATAAAGTAATTAGAATTTTAAAAAATAAAAATTTAAAAAATTAATTTATTATAATTCCAACCGGCAATAATTTTTAAAAAACCCGGAAGTGGGCTAAATGAGGAGACAAATCTTCCCCCCTCTTCTATTCCCGCCCACCCTTCTTTCCTGTGTCTATTCCGAATTATTTTATCCATAAGATCCGAAGAAGTCCTGTTAATTTTTTTCGTGTTTTTTGATTTTATCAAAAACATATAACAGGATGGAAATAAATTTATAATCCTAATGTGACCGGTTTTGTTTTTTTCTTAAAGAAAAAAAAAATATATATATATACATGAAAAAGAGAAGTTGCAAAATTATGGACTTTGCACCCCGGCTGACCACAAAATAAAACTGAAAGAATGTGAAAAGAATAATAATTAGATCTTGATTGGGAATTGAAAAAATTATGGAACATGAAGGTGACAATAATACCAATCGTGATTGGGGCTTTTGGTGCGGTCACCAAAAGATTATTAAAGAGACTGGAAGACTTGGAAATAAAAGGACGTGTGGAGACCATCCAAACTACAACATTATTGAGAACTACCAGAATACTGAGAAGAGTCCTGGTCACTCGAGGAAACTTACTGTCACTCAAACTCATGTGAAAAACAATCAGCTAAAACTGATATGAAAAACTCTCAAGGTATAAATAATAAAGGGCCTGGAAGATTTGGAAGTTGGCGACCGAGTGGAGACCATCCAAACAACAGCATTATTGAAAACTGCCAGAATACTGAGAAGAGTACTGGAGACTTGAGGAGACTTGCTGTCACTCAATCTCCAGTGAAATACCATCAGCTTACACTAATGTGAAAACTCTAATGAGTAAATAATAATAATAATAATGACACACATAAATTCCTATGGGACTTTAACATACAAACGGATCACCTAATCCCGGCCAGAAAACCAGACCTTGTAATAATCAACTACAAAAAAAGAGAATTTGCAAAATTGTCGATTTTGCTGTTCCGGTGGACCACAGAATAAATCTGAAGGAACGTGAAAAGAAGGATGAGTACCTCGACCTTGCTAGAGAATTGAAAAAGCTGCGGAACAAGAAAGTGACGATTGTGCCAATTGTGATTGGTGCTTTTTGGCACAATAACTAAATGATTATTAAAAGGCCTGGAGGACTTGGAAGTCAGTGGACGAGTAGAGACTATCCAAATGACAGCATTACTGAGAACAGCCAGAATCCCGAGACGAGTCCTGGAGACTTGAGGAGACTTGCTGTCTCTCAAACTCCATAGAAAAACCATCAGCAAACACTGATGTGAAAAACTTTAAAAGAGTAAATGATAATTAATAGATAAATAAATAGTAGTTTTTATATATATTTACTAGAATAGTTGTTCATCTGCGACCTATGGTTTCATGCTGTCTTATTGCAACAATCGTCAGATAAGATAAAAGTATAAGTATAGAAGAAAAGAGATGTTCATTACTATGACGAGAAAATTATGTTTATTAGAATAAAGAAATTGATGACAATATACACAGACACAGCTAGTAGTTTCAATTTCGCTTAAAATAAAGATTATTTGTTGAAAATGTATTCAAATAAACATATTTTACTTACAGAATGTAATATATGCAACATTCATTAAAGAAACAGAGATCTGTTAGTGAAAAAACGAATTAAAACACGCCGTTTAACCAACATTTACCATAGCGATGATGATGACGTCGGCGACGGCTATAATCTGCTATCCCCTCTCTCTCTCTTTCTCTCTCTCTCTCTCTCTCTGTCCCTCTCCCTCTTCCTAAGACAGGCGTCAGCAGTCACATTGCGCTAATTTTTTTGAGCACGGTATTTGACTTGCATTTGCCATTGGCTACAGCCAAAAGCGAGATTTCTCTAACATTACTGTTATTATAAGGGTCTTGTGCTTGGACGGATTACGCGTGTTCAACATTATAGCCGATTTCATGGGATGTTCAATGGATCTGACGGTGGCCGGACAAAGACCATCCGTTCAAAACAGCATCGTAGTATTATTCCCAGATATATTTATGAACTTTTGGCTACTTAGTTATCGAAACTTGAATAGATACGTAATTTAATTGAGATCAGACTAAGTATGTTTGCTTGAAATTAATGGATGATTTTTAATGCATTTTGAATAACATTGACCGAATTATTGGTCGTGCCGGGCACGAGTAGCACTAGTCCCATATCCGTCCCTGATATATATATATATATATATATATATATATATATATATATATATCGTAGTGCAATTAGAAGGAAACTCAAACCTGGTTAAATTGTCATTATGAACTTATTTAACGCGAATAATCCACACGCATTGTCTTCGGACGCCTACTGCATATTTCTGATAAATATGTATGTATTATTCAGTCCCGTTAAACCGGAGACGGGAATAATTCCGCCAGGACAATAAAATCATTCAACTATGAACATTTAAATTTTCCGGGTAAAGAGCTCAATGTAACTGATATCACAGAGCAATAATTCCTTTAAGAAAAATCCTAATGTGGCCGATTTTTTTTTCTTAAAGATATATATATATATATATATATATCTGGACCTATTTATTTTGATGCATAAACAAATTCCTAATGCAATGTATTATTAGAATTAACAGATTATTATCTTCTAAAAACATATTTAATAATTATAAGGAATTTTAGAATGAAGCTTTATATATATATATCTAAATGACTTTAGATATTTAGAAACCAATAGAAATCAAATAAATAAAGGCAATAATATAGGTAATAATAATCACAAAAATAGGGGAAACAATTGAACTGATAATAATATAAATATGGATAAGAAAAAAGTTTTAAAAAAAGTAAAAATATCATTAAAAATGGATATAGAAATATTATTCGTTTTTTTGCAAACTCTCTTATATCAATATGTTAAATATATCAAGGTTTAATAAACAAACATTTGAAAGATATATGGGATACACATTTTTCCTAGTCTTAAAATAAGCAATAAAAACATACTTAAGAACATTCCAGAAATTTAGGATCAAAACTGCATTGGCATTTAAGTTAATAGGATCGGAAGTCAACTAACAGAACATATTTAGACTTTAAAATAAAATAGTAAAATACAAATCAGATTGGTCAATAAATGTCTACACGCCAAAATTCTAGGACGATTCTTTGATCCACTAGTAGGGTATTAGTAACACACACTCAAGAGAGTCTTCACTAAGCCACGAAGTCAGTAAAGCACGAGCCGATACTCTGTCCGGCAAATTCCTTTTCTTCCACAACCAAAGTTCATGATCTAGGTACTGATGGCCACGAATCACGTTCAAAAGAAAAAACCGAGAAACTTTCTTTCATCAACGCGACACGCTGTCGCCACAATCATAAAACACGATATGAACTTAATGTAAGTAAGAACGACTTATTTACGGACTCTGTTAACATCTAAATATACATACCAACCTCCACGGATAATAATCCCCTTAAAAATAATTTATAAGAATAATGTAAGAATCAGTTATTCTTGTACTAATAATATATAAAAAATAATTGACAATCACAACTGGAGGTGCCCGTGGTGTAATGGTTATCGTCGCAGGAATTGGACACGGCGACACGAGTTCAAGTCATGGACTGATTGCATTTCACATAGCACTAATTATTCTCCCTCCAGCTATGTGCAAATAGTAGGGCAGACTAAGTTATTCAGCCTTGGTGAGGTAACTGGTCTAGGAGAAGGAAAACTCTGAATTCAAACCTTAAAAAATTGACCTTGTGTCATATCCTACCTGAGCGGAGGGGTTGGGTAAATATGATAAATAAACTGGACTGGAATAACAATGACAACTGAAGACATTTATGCAATTGTAAAATAAAAAATGAAAGGCCATAAGGAAACAAATATAACCTTGATAGATATTGTATTATCAAGCCAACATTTCAACAATAGAAAATGATAGTAATGATAAGCCATACCTAGGGATGACGAGTTTAAACTGGAAATGTAGATATTACAACAACCTACAATTATTTAGAAATCCAACATTAAGAAACCAAACTGCCCTACCAAAATATTACTGAGATCTAATAGAACGAGGACTAACACCTATTATAAATTGGAAAATAATTAAAAGATCCTCCACGACAAAAAGTTTACATGTTAAGTGTAATGTATGCTTAGAAGAGAAAATATGTATATTAAAATATTTATATAGAAATTTACTTAATACTAGAAAAGAAATGACTTCGGCATGTAGATATCGAATTTAACTTGATATATGATTAACATTAAATATATTTAACTAACATTAATTAAGGGATTTATATATCTTTAATTCTATATATTGATATATTAATCCATAATTTTTACAAAGTAGACTAATTAATTTAATATTTTTCTAATAAAGAATGCAATTAGACCTAATAGATGAAGTATAAATATATGTTTTTATGATAAGATAATAAAATTTTAAAAAATGATAATAGATAATAATAAAATTAATAGACTTATAACGAGTTAAAACTACCCCAATACTACACCGTTTTTTTATTACTTCGTTTTTTGCTATAGGTAAACACAAGTTTAAGAAACGAATATTTAATTTGTTTATATTATAAATTATTAGATACATTAAAAATATCTATTCCATAATAATTTTTACTTATTACGATTATTTAACATTCGATATGTGAATTAGATTTCAATTCTTTGTTTATTAAGATTGAGTTTATATTCGATATGTTAATTTCTTCATCATATAAATAACATGAAATTTTACGATAATTTTAATAGTTACGTGCGGCATTCAATAAGTTTCCAGCCTTTTTTGTACAAGCATTTAAAATTGTCATAGACTCTTGAAAATTCAGTATGTTATTGCTATACATCTTATGAGATGACTGACCAATTTTTATGATTTTACGTTCAAATGAACAGCTACAGCAGCAATTGGAATACACAATACTAAAGCCTGATTGTCACAGCTGGTGAATTTCAAAAATCCAATCTGGACATGAGGACACTTTAGAAGAACGATATGCAATAAAATTGTGTTTTAAACTTGGAAAAAATTATGCCACGGAAACGTATGGAATGCTTCAGACTGCTTTTCGACCATCTGGCATGAATCGAGCATGAGTTTTTGAGTGGCATAAGAGATTCAAAGAAGGCAGGGAGTCTGTGAGGGATGATGAGAGGTGTGGGAGGAGTAAGGAAGTCAGAACACCAGAGTTGATTGGCCAAATGGTTAGGGTTTCTATATTGAGGTTTTATGGGAGTTCAGAAAAGAGATTCAGTCGGAAGAGTTCAGCACTCTTCAAATTGGGTCAGTGGCATTTCCAGCAGGACAATGCACCAGTCCACAACTCCATCCTTGTCACAGATTATTTGAGCAAGATGGGCATCAAGACAGTTCCTTACCGTCACTATAATCCAGACCTTGCTCCCTGTGACTTTTGGTTATTCCCTAAGCTCAGACGCTGTCGTTATGAGAGAATTGAGGAGATGAAAGAGGCTGTGACAAAGGTCATTGACACGCTCACACAAGAGGACCTCCATGGGGCCTTGCAGTTGTTATTGGAACGGTACAACAAGTATATTGCATCTGGAGGAGCTTACTTCGAAGGGGACTAGAGTTTCATGTGTGTACTATCAATAAAAGTGCCCATACGAACAAAGTTTGGAAATTTATTTAATGATCCTGGTAGATTTAGTCTTTGCCAATTAAATCAACATCTAATTATTTCCTGATTACAAGAATAATTTAATATTGATAAAACATAATAGTTTCGATGAAGTAGAATGCAGATTCTATCTATAGATTTTAATAAGTCGTGTACCACTATTTACTTTTTCCGGAATAAGGTTTTTTTTAACTTTCAGTAGTATTTAAATTAGGGGTTGTTCTTTTAAAGGATTGTATAAAAATTCTATGAACGAAAAATAATGATAGATATAATATGAATTTTTTTCTTGATAGAAAATATGATAAGATATATTCAAAAATGTTCGACGTAATGTTCTCTGTAATCTTCTACGTAATATTTTATGTAATCTTCTACATAATACTTTAAGTAATTTCAACGTAATCTTCGATTTAATATTCTATTTAATATTCAACAGCCAATCGAATGCTCGGCCTGGTCTGAGGGATTATTTATTTCGAGCCGTCCAAGCCATCAGTTTGTTTTTGCGTATAAAAGGGTGGGTGACTCAGAATTTGATCATCTCTGAGGGGGTCGTTCTGGTGAGGGGAGTATGATGTTGCAAGACCCAAAACTCCTCAATGACCAGAAGTTTAAACATCACTGACTACACCTACTGGCCGCGGTTTAAGCGCGTATATTCAAGGTAATGTAATATTCAACGTAAATTCTACGTAATCTTCTAGGTATAATTTTAAGTAATATTTTACGTAATATTTTATGTAAGATTCTAGGTAATATTCTCTGCTATCTTCTACGTAATATTCTACGAAATATTCTAAATTATATTATATGTAATCTTTTACATAATATTCTATGTAATCTTCTACGTAATATTCTATGTAATTTTCTACGTAATATTCTATATTATATTCTATGTAATAGCCTATGTAATCTTCTCTGTAATATCCTCCGTAATTTTCTATGAAATATTCAACTTAATCTTCTATATAATATTTTACGTAATCTTCTACGTAATATTCTATGTAATTTTCTACGTAATATTCAATGTAATATGCTATGAAATCTTCTACGTAATATTCTATGTAATCTTCTATGTAATATTCTATGTAATCTTCTACGTAATATTCTATGTAATATTCTATGTAATGTTCTACGTAATATCTTATGTAATCTTCTACGTAATATTTTATGTAATATTCTATGTAATTTTCTATGTAATATTCAACGTTGTATTCTATGAAATTTTTTATGCAATCTTCTATGTAATATTTTATGTAATATTCTATTTCCATTTCTATGTAATATTCGATGTAATCTTCGACATAATATTCTATGTAATATTCTGTATAATTTTCTATGCAGTCTTCTACGTAATATTCTATGTAATTTTCTATGTAATATACATACAGTTAAATGATCAGCCATTTTTATTTCTACCCTTGATCCATACCTTATAATGCTGAGTGTTAAGAAAGGAAGCATCAAATACCATTTTTGAGTCTTTTGTATGACTTGACCTGGGACTGAACCCCGGTCTCCCTGACTATTGTGCTATTTATACCTATTCTAATATTTGACGGCGTGAATATATATATATATATATAGTTATCCACAGACAGATTGTTTCGTTGTATCTCACCACACGACATGCTTCAAATTGAGATCGAAACCCGCCTGACTTTACGCCAGTCAGATATCTTACCACAGAGCCACCAGCATATGTATTATTTTCCCTGTATTTACATATGCCCTTATCGGCTACAGGAGAGCTCAATTTATTTGAAGAGCTTTGAATTAACCAGTACGTGACAACCAGTAAATCCTCGCGATAGTGGTCAACTCCCGTGGTCTAGCATATATATCATCATTCACAGACAGAATGTTTCGTTGTAGTGTGTGTATGTGTGCGTGTGTGTGTGTGTGTATGTGTGTGTATGTGTGTGGTTCTGTTTTATGACATATCAACCCTTGTAGGTAATTCAATACCAAATCCTATTTATACAAACACACACACAAGCACGTACACATAGCCAGAGCTCATTTGTTTGTACATAGATGAATGGTATCAAGTATTGCTATTTATTGTTTGCACATAGTTAAATGGTTTCAAGCAATGCTAATTAATACTAATAATTCAATTAATATCAATCATTTGTTTGCACACAGTTAAATGGTTTCTCGTAAATGATTAAACAGTTCCATTTGGCCCATAGATGGGACTATACATTTACTTCCTCTATTCTTCGGAGTGGATCTGGGAGTAATAGCACGGAAGCTCACCATTAAAAGCTGTTTAGGGTAATATCCAGCCCAATTGTTGGGGTGGGGATCTTAACTCTCTGTAGGGATGTAGTCGGCGTACCCGACTTGACAGTTTGATTTCTAGATATATATATGTTAGGTCGTACCAAAGGCACTTCACGAGGTATAATGTTTAAGAAGCTCAATTCGCAGAACATTGATATTGAATTTGATTCTCAATGGGTGCCCCTTACTTCTAGGCTTGTGTATAATCTAAGCTAAGCATAGTAAATGACTACATTAGTCATACAAGATGAGGTTTGTGATTTTTCAAAAGAAAAAAAAAGGGTTCCTTTAATCAAATAGATGGATTTATTTTATCGGATGCTGTTTTCATATAAAGAAATTGCATATTTGAAAAAATGGATTATCCTTGTTGTCAGTCATTTAGTGTTTAGCCCTCTTCAAATCAGAAGAATTTATGATTTTTCTGTCAATTCATGTAGAAACCACTTGTCCCAGTTTTAATCTTTTCTGTTGGCGGACAAAGAAAAAAAAAAAAAAGGAAAAAAACAAAAACAAAAACAAAAAACAATCAAAAGAAAAAAAACAATCATCCAAGAATGACAAAAAAAATTGAATTATTGTTGTAGGATTACCTCATCCGCCCATTTTTTTATGTCTTGCTGAATGATTTACGCGGGAAATTTTGAATATTTTCATTTCCGCGGCGAAATTTTTCTGAAAAAAATATCGTTGCATTGTTCGTCCTTATACAGCTGCTTCGCCAAATACTGGTGGCGTTATGGAAAAATGTTAAACTGCAACCTCTTCAGAAGTGAGTTCGAGCCGCTTGATTACTTTCAGTTTTAGACTAATACACTTAGATAAGGCATGAACTCCCATATCACACCATGTGTTAGAATAGCATCTCTAATGTTCACCTAATAGCTCACTCATTACATAACCCACGAAGGTTGATATGCAATTAAATTGAAAAATATTTTAAAATATTCTTATCACGAATAGTGACTTGAACTTAAATAGGATTATTATTAGTATTTTTATTGGGTTTTATGGCACATCAAACCTTGCAGGTTGTTTAATGCCAAATCCTGTTTATACTATACATGATTTGAAGACAAATAGTTTGAAGGTAACATTTTAAACAAGCCTGAGCTCATTTGTTTGTACACAGTTAAACGATTTCAAGTATTTCGATTTAACACCAATAATTCTATTCAACATTACTCATTCGTTTGCACACAAAGTTAAATGGTTCCAAGTATTGCTATGTATCACTAACAATTCAATTAAACATCAGTCATTTGTTTACACACAAACAGTTCCATTTCTAACAATTCATTTTTGGATAAGTTATTTATTTGCGATCAGTTTAAGTGTCAAACAATTCTATTTAACCCATAGATAGGACCCTATCAGGTGCTACCACTCCAGGACAGAGTAGACCTGGGAGTGATGGGGTACTCCGTATTCCCCAAAGCCCCAGTATTACCGGATCCTCACTATCAGATTGTTTAGTGACATATTCAGGATATTTATAAGGGAGGAGTCTTGCCTCTCCGCAGAGATGCAGTTGGTGTATTCTGCAGTCCAATCCAACTGGGTTATTAGGATTATAGATTAATAAAAACATTTTTAATCTAATTCCGAGCCAACCTCAGTCTTAAAAACAAAAGAAAAAATTGATAATTTTCCAGAGGTCTTATGGATGAATTCTACAAGTCTACTAAAAAACTTTCGCCTCTATTTCTTTGGAGTGAAAATCTAACATTCTTTTCCCTCAAGTATTCATTTAATTGCACCATGGCTTAATTATTATGACTTGAATGAAAATATTGATTACAGAAACATGCTTGTACTCCCACTTTATTCTGATTCGTCGAACTTTGATAGTTTTCGTGATAGGTGATAGGTGGCCGTATAGCTTCTGCTTTGTGGGGTGTTGTCTCCAGGACTTGTTCAATATTGCTCGCAGCATTCTTGTGTCATTGCCGTCAAGCTTTTTCTCTATTCGTTTAGTTAGCGTCCATGTAGTGCATCCATATAGCAGTATCGATACGATCGCTGCTTGGAAGAAACTGCGTTTCATTTTATTTGTCAGGTCTGACTTCCCTATGACCGATAGGCTATTGATAGCTGTCCATGCCTTTGCTAGTCGCGTGTCGATGTCTGTCTCGGTTGATGAGACATTGCTTCCTTGGTAGGTGAACTTGTCAACTAGTTTCAGAGAGCTACCGTTTAGTGTGGAAATGTCGCCTGTTTGATGAAAGCACATATATTCCGTTTTGTGTGCATTGACATGGATGCCAATGCCCGCAGCGGCTCGTTCCAGACTAAGCAGTAGGGTTTCGGCTTGGGCGGATGCATTTGCCAGAGACGACACAAACTATTTTATTGAATATATCAACTCTTCTTTCTTATTACGAAAACATTGGCAAATATTTACGCTCTGTCTAGTATTGTCTTTTCTTGAGTATATATATATAAAGGATTTAAATAACTGCTTCTGAGCGACTTAACACGTTTTCAGCAGACTTTATGGTCAGGTGTTTTAATGTTCCTGTTGGTCACTGGTTCCACAACCCCTTATTATCTATGGTTACATGACATGATAAGCTTAGGGTCAATTCCTTTTCTTTAGGGTCTCATAACTTCATATCTTTTTGACCCCATTTTCCAAGGGATCAACTTTAGTTGTACTTTTTAAGTATAAGTCAGATTGACACATAAATATTTTTCTTGTTAACAAACGACCGCTGTCAATCCACGACTTTTTCTATTTCGGATTAAAATAAAAGCCGGAGAGTCGAAAGTGTTTACTGTATTTATTGCTATTGATGTTGTCGTGGTATTTGGTAAGAACACGTGACCACTGTAATCTGAGAACACGTGACTGTATTGCCCAGCCCAATCGACTGTAGAATATACAGACTGTATCTCTGCAGAAGGTTAAGAATTCCCTACCAACGAGTGTCCTGGATAAGACACTAAAATATTTGATGGTGAGGCTCCAGTTCTGGAGATCTGGGGAATTTAGTGTACCAATTCATTGTCATTACTCCCAGGTCTACTCTGATAAGGAATGTTAGTGAATGTAAGAGTTCCATCCATGGATCAAATTGAACTGCTGAACCATTTAACCGTGCAAACGAATGACTGATCTTCAATTGAATTGTTAGTGTTACATGGCAATACTTTAAACCTTTTGCCTAGTCGGCTGAGGCTGTAGAAAACACTGACTGCACCTCTGCAGAGGGGTAAGAACCCCCCACCAAGTGTCCAAACAATTTAGTTTAGCGTAAGTACATAGTTTTATGGTCAAAAACATTTCTATTTCAAGCTATTCAGTTTAGTTAAACAGTTCTAATTCAAACAATTTAGTTTAATATAAGAATAGTTTTTGTTTACACACAGTTAAATGTCAAAACAGTTCTATTTCAAACAATTCAGTTTAGTATAAGTACGCAGCTTAGTTCTATTTGACCCATAGATAGGACCCTATTAGGTGCTACCACTCTGGGCCAGATTGGACCTGGGAGCGATGGCAATGAAGGGGTGCTTCGCATTCTCTAAAGCTCCAGTAATACTGAACCATCACCATCAGATTGTTCAGTGTCATATCCAGGACACTCTTAGGGGGAGTCTCACCCCTCCGTAGAGATGCTGTTGGTGTATTCAACTGCTCTAGCCGAGTGGGCTGGCAAAAATGTATTCATTGGTTCTACATAACCGTACTTGGAAGCATTAACTTTGTGAAAATGAATTATTATGAATAGAAATATTTGTTTTAAATAGCAATACTTGAAACCATTAGTGTGCAAATAAAACTAATCGTATGAGCAATACTTGAAACTACTTCACTGCGCCCAAATAAATGATTAATACTAAACAGAAATATCTGTGTTTAATAGCAATACTTGAAACCATTTAACTATGTGCAAACAATAACAATGCTAGTGTGCAAAGAAAGTAGCTCTAACTCATTTAAAAATAAGATTATATCCAAACTATTCACTTACAAATCATATGTATATCCATTTAACCATATTTACCCAACCCATCCGCTGTGGCAGGATATGACACAAGGTCAATTTTTAAGCGGAGTTTAACAGGTTTGAATTCAGAGTTTTCCTTATCCTAGACTAGTTGCCTCACCATGGCTGAAGAACCCAGTCTGCCCTACAATTTACCCATAGCTGGAGGGAGAATAATTGGATTTTCCCAAGGGTATTAGTACTATATGAAATGCAATTAGCCTGGTCCAGGATTTGAACTTGCATCGCCGTGTCCATTTTCTACGACGATAACCATTACACCACGGACACCTCCATAAATATATGTATATCTATTTAATTGTGCAAAAAATAACAGATGCAAAATTAAATCGTTAATGTTACATAGCAATACTTAAAACCATTTAACCATTTGCGAATAAAGCTAATAGGGTTAGATTGCAATACATGAAGCCATGTGTGCAAACAAATGAGCTTCTGTTTGTTTAAAAATGTTAGCTACAAGCTATTCGTTTACAAATCATCAATATATATATATATATATATATATATATATATATATATATATATATATATATATGCACATCAAAACATTATTTGAAATAAAATAACCAACAAGGATTGATATGCCATAAATCCATCAACCAACCAACCAACCTACCCACCAACCTGTATTGCGATAGGTATGATTTTTCTCAATCTCGTACTTTTCAGACATATTCTTTCTTTCTTAATCAGTTTTCTTTCTTTCTTTCTTTCTTTCTTGTATTTTTTCATTGTTTTAACCTTCTTTCTTTCTTTCTTTCTTTCTTAATCTGTTTTCTTTCTTTCTTTCTTTCTTTCTTTCTTTCTTTCTTTCTTTCTTAATCTGTTTTCTTTCTTTCTTTCTTTCTTTCTTTCTTGTATTTTTTCATTGTTTTAACCTTCTTTGTTTGTTTGTTTTCTTTGTTTGTTTGTTTGTTTGTTTGTTTGTTTCTTTCTTTCTTTCTTTCTTAATCTGTTTTCTTTCTTTCTTTCTTTCTTTCTTTCTTTCTTTGTCTGCTTTCTCTATCTTTCTTGAATTTTTTCTCGTTTTAACCTTCTTTCTTTCTTTCTTTCTCTCTTTCTTTCTTTCTTTAACGTTTTATTCTTTTCTTCATTACGCTCTTTCTTTCTTTTGACAATTCTATCAAGTGAAACGACTTGATAATAATTGTTTTTCACGATCCCTATGTATGTGTCCATGAGCAGGCATCTACAAAACAAGAGGTTTTGGAACATAAATAAAGTTCTCAGGACATGCACAGTCGGTGAGGCTACACAAACCTTTACCTATTTGCTACAAAATTAGTAAAAAACGACATTTTTTTTCTTAATTCATAATCATACATTCTTCAATAATTTCTTCCCAATTTGATTTTGGCGGGAAATATCGAGATTATCAAATACTTACCTCTTCACAGGCCATTGGGGGTTACTTGGCGGTCCTCATTTCCACTCCAAGTAAGTAAGATATGACACGTTGCACCGGGTTATATGGTACCGGTAGCAAGGATCGATCCTTAAACCGAATCAATACAAGTTACACTGCTACACGGACACACTGGAAGAAGGCGTTAAATTTAGGATTTTCCTTTCACCTGGCCTAGTTTGCCTACCTCCAATGCTAAAGAACCCATTCTGCCCTGCTATTTATCTATAACCATAAGAGAAAGAGAGATTCATGCCTTTCCCAATGCCATTTGCCCAAAGTAAGACCCATATAAGTTCACCTTTATAGTGTCTCTTAGGTCAATGTGAAGATTACTTGGCGGCACTCATATCCTCTCTTAGTGACGGGTTGTACTGGAGAGGGTACCCGTAGCGAAGAACGATCCCTGAGCCGACCCGAGAAGAGCAATGCCGCACTGACAAGTTTATATGGATTTTTCTTCTCCTAAACCAGTTTGATTACTTACAAGGCTAGAGAGCCAAACATAACCGTCTATTAATGTAACATACCTATGATACGGATATGGGTAATGGACATAGAGAATCTAAAAACACGAAACTTTACGAAATTGGTTCAGGTACGAAACTTTTATTCACCTTTTTGAGTTGAAAGGTTTTTCGACATGAGGAGAGAGACATAATCTTTCTATGCTGACTGCTTTTACATCATCAGCTCTCAACCCAACCCACGTGCAGCACCCGTTGCGCACAAATTCGTCTGGCCTCGCCCAGGTCTGAATCTCAACTTTCCCGTTTGGAGGCAGGAACTCAACTGCCTGCTTTTTCTTAAATCTCAGCCCACGCTTCCGGTGCGTGACGTCACCCAAATACTTTGGTCCCAATTCCTATCTGGGATTTTTATTTTGACATCTCTGAATGACACATCCTCTCCGCGCGCGCGTGAACACCTGCGTTAATGTTGCACCAAAGTTACCCATGCACTGAGCTGAAAGGTTCTCATCCTAACTAAACCGAAAGGCAAGGTATATAAAACGAAATCCCTCGGCAATTATATTACATTAATAAAGGTTCACAAAATACTGACTGTTACTGTTGTATATTGACCTACGACCCGGTCGAGCTGTCAAAATAGGAAATGCACCTATGTAAATAACAGGTGCATCCGGTCGAGGAATAGCAGTGTGTAGCCTTGACCGTGGATGGGTTGAATGAGTGCAATTTGTGACGCCCACAAGAAGAAGGTGGGCGTTGAACTATTCAACCAGTTGGAGCCAAGATGCGGTAGAGAAAGCCAGCACCCACCAGAGGGAGTCCTCAGGCCCCCGATTGAGAGTTTGGAGACCAGACCAGTTGGAGACAAGATGCAGTAGGGAAAGCCAGCACCCAGCAGAGGGAGCCCTCAGGCCCCCGATTAAACAGTTTGGAGACCAGACCAGTTGGTGACAAGTTGCGGTAGAGAAAGCCAGCACTCCGCAGAAGGGGCCTCGGGGCATCCGATGGACAGTTTGGAGATCAGACCAGTTGGTGAGAAGATGCTGGATTGAGGAACATGTCCCAGAGATGCTGGGCCCCCGGTTGAGCAGCTCAGGAGAACGGGAAAGAAACGCTGATGGCCATAAGAGTGGGGGTCAATATGTTGCAGTTCTCTTCGGTCTCCAACTCCCTCTCACACACAACCCTTTCAAATAAAGTGAGAGGTATATTTTTCTAAAGAACTGTGTCGCTCGTCTTTATTGTGTCGTCGTTATGATTCTGCATGCAGATGTAGATGTATATGTATTATGTGTTTGTATAGTTGGTCATGGTTGTGACTATACAACATTGCTGACACTACGACGATCTTAACCAGCTCGATATAAAGTTGATAAGACCACTTTATCCTTATATGTAATTATAACTCGTTTAATAACTTCATTTTATTTTCGTATAAAAGGTCGTGTTTGTTAAGTACTTGCCGTGTGAATTCATATAAAAGTAATGTCTATTAAGCACTTACCATCACACAGACCTCTTGGCGGCGCCCATCTCTTCTCCAAGAAACAGGTTTTACTGGAGATGTCACCAGTAGCGAAAGAACGATTTTTAAGTTTTTCTTCTCCAAGACTGGTTTACCTACCTACAAAACTAGAGAACCAAACACGTTTTGCTGAAGGGAAAACAGATTCATGTCTTTTGAAAAAGTTATAAGTGCGAAAGGGAAAGCAAATTGCCGCTCCCAGAATTTGAATTTGGGTGACTGAGCCAATTTTCTAGGCTACATACGCCTCCTCAAGAATTACGTGTAAAGGAACAACAAAACTGATATGAATTAAATAATATGGGAGCAGAGAAAGACAAAAAATATTAAGTTTAATGGGTAGCACTTGGCACATTTAGGATTTATTTTCAGAATTCGTGAATGAACGCCAGACAATTATTCTATTATTAAGGCTACGGTTGGAAGTAGGTTTAGGGTTTAAAATATTTAAGCTTAGGGAAAGAGTTAGGGTTAACGCTTGTTTTAAGATTAGAGCAAGGGTTTAGGTTAGGATTTTGGATTTGGCTTGTAAGATTAGGATAAAAGGACTATGGTTATAGTTACGGTTGGGTTAATCCTAATTTAGTGTTAATCCTAGTATTTTGTATTAATCCTAGTTTAGGTTTAAGCCTTGTGTTTAGGGTTAAACCTTGTGTTTAGGGTTAATCCTTATTTAGGGTTACTCCTAGCGTCAAGTTTTAATCCCAGTTTAGGGTTAATCCTTGTGTTTGGGGTTACTCTTAGAGCTATAAACGATGGCTTGTGCATTGAATAACTTACGAGGGTTGATACGTTATTAAAGAAAGAAACCAAACCATATTCACACGCACAATATATATATATATATATATATATATATATATATATATATATATATATTGATTTCTTTCTCTTTTTTATCCATCTTATTCAAATTTCGGTCTTAATTTCTGAGCGAGTCGAATCTATTCGAAGGTGAGAGGTGTGTGACAAACCTAGAATCTGTTTCAAGAAACTTATATATATATATATATATATATATATATATATATATATATATATGGATTATTCAAAAAGTTCCAAGACTCGCTTAGAAAGAAGAGCCATTTTTGTTGAACATTTTTGTTATGGCAACACACAACCACTTTTTATAAAAACTAGAAAAATTCAGATATCAGTCTTTATTTTTAAGAACTTATATATACATATATATATAAATTATCCAGTCAGTGTCCAAGGACAGTACGTGTGGATTATTCTTTACATAGAATATATGAGGAAAATCATATAAATCTATGAGAGTGCTCAATGTATGGCTATTGTTAGTTCCCTATTTATTCTCTCGGGTATTACAAAATTCATATTCAGAGCGTGTATAGTGCAATTAAATGGAGACTCAAACTCGGTTAAGCCGTCATAATATATTTATTTCGGCGGAGAATATTGTTGGTATATTCTCCGTCTCGTCAGATGACTCTTTTACATGCCCTGTCTTACCGCATATATATATATATATATATATATACATATATATATATATATATATCTAAGTTTCTTGAAACAGATTCTTGGTTTGTCGCGCACCTCTCAACTTTGAATGGATTCCATTCGCTCAGAAATTAGGACCGAAATTTGAAT
>CAUZXS010002176.1:30000-90000 GCA_963585895.1 Sepioteuthis lessoniana
TTACCCATAGCTGGAGGGAGAATAATTGGATTCATACCTTTCCCAAGGGTATTAGTGCTATGTGAAATGCAATCAGTCTTGTCCAGGATTTGAACTCGTGTTGCCGTGCCCATTTCCTACGACGATAACCATTACACCACGGGCACCTCCATTATTATCATTATTATTATTATCTTTGCGAGTTATTCATACCAAGTTTTTCACTGGGGTCTGAGAGACAGCCAGTTTCCTAAGGTCACCAGGACTCTTCTCAGTATTCTGGGCGATCCTAATGTAATTTGGATTATTTCAATTCGTCCTCTCATTTCCAACTCTTCCAGCCCACTTTCTAAGCTTTTGGGAACTGTTCCAAGAGCTATAGTTACAATTGGTATCACCGTCACACACATTTCCACGGGTTTCTTAGTTTTCGGGCAAGGTCCAATTACTTGTGTAAAATATACAGATGCAGGGAAATACGAAACCCTGACGACTCTCCGTTGTTCAGGTACAAAACTTTTATTAACTTCTTGATTTTAGTTTTTCGACACGAGGAGAGCAAGACACAATTTTTACTATGCTGACTGTCCCCTTTGACCAAACGAACGCGCTGCACTTCCCGTAGCCCCCCCCCCCCCCCCAGATGGACTGGCCCGATCAATAGTCGAATTTCAACTAACGTTTTTTTCAAAATCACCTAATTCTCAGCCCATCGCTTCCGGGTATGAGGTCATTCACACCCTAATTTTATTTCCTCTCTGGTGTTTTTATTATGACATTTGTGATTGTCATATCCTCTGCACACGAGCGTGAACTGTACTCAATGTGTGTGCACCTGCACTAAGCCCAACCAAACCGAATGATAAAATATAATTAACGAAAAATGATTAATATAAAACAATCATTCCGTAATTATATAACACTTGTTAATTTTTTCATTTTAAATCCGTTTGTTGGCAAGTTATTATTATTATTTTGTAAAAAAATTTGAAGCCAATATTTCAGGTTTTATCTCGTAGACTCGTATGGTTTTTGTATCAGTCTGTTTTCCAATTTTCTACTTTCAGAGACACAATGATGATAATGTGAAACTTTGGTTTGGTGTCTTTATTTGATAGCATATCAACCTTCGCGGGTTATTTAATTCCAAAGGTATCCCTGTAGAAAAATAGAAGCGATGTTATTTAACCCAGGGAGCCAGCCTGGCCCTGACTCGATCGAGCCTCGCGATTCGAGTCACATGCCGGCTGTGTTGCTCGCACGGATTGGTTTGCGTGGCTTGATCCCCGTGGTCTCGCTACGTCGGCCAAGGCCGCCAGACATGGGTTCCGGGAAACCGGCATTCATGTTACGTGCGCTGAAGCCGGCATTCCTCGAGGCTCAAGGGACCGTCTGGCCAAGCTTTAACATTCTCCGGAGGAAGTAGATTTATCCACTGGCACCTGAAGTGCCCCCTGTTTTTTTAGGAAAATGTCGACAGGGGGCGAGGCATTTGTGGAGCCACCAAAAGTGTCTGGGCTATTGCCGTACGCCCGAACACCCCTTAAAAAGGACTTTTTCCGCACTCGCTCGTTTGGTGAGGTGCGCGACAAATACAATGATACTATTTCGGAGGTGTCCGTGGTGTAATGGTTATCGTCGTTGGAAATGGACACGGTGACACGAGTTCAAATCCTGGACAAGACTGATTGCGTTTCACATAGCACATTGGGAAAGGTATGAATCCAATTATTCTCCCTCCAGCTATGGGTAAATAGTAGGGCAGACTGGGTTCTTCAGCGTTGGTGAGGCAACTAGTCTAGGAGAAGGAAAACTCTGAATTCAGTCCTATTAAACTCCGCTTAAAAATTGACTTTGTGTCATATCCTGCCCGAGTGGAGGGGTTGGTAAACATGAATACAGTGATACTATTTAACCCTTTATTCAGTGGATAAGGGGGTGCATACCTTTCCTTAGAGTGTTTGTCCGAAAGTAAACGCAGCGGCGTAAGTGGAGTTCAAACTTAATCATTACGTTGTCACAGACCATCACTTTGCCCACTTTCGAACGAGTATCTTTGGGAAAGGCATGAACCCCTTATTCCCCCAACTATGGCTTAAATAGTACCACAGCTGTTCTTCTCCAAGGATGGCTTTGGCATTAGATAACCCATCAAACAAGCAAACCGAAACAACCAAACTTTACTGGTACTACCATTCCAAGGCAAAGTGGACCTGGGAGTAATAGCATTGAAAAAGAGGGTTAATATTCCTCAGACTTTTAGGATTGGAACCTCACTATTAGAACCCAAACAAAACTTTCAACATTTAACGTATTATTTGGTCTTTCAGTATTAAAATCTAAGACAAATTAAATGCATTGACCTTTAAAGCGGTTCATAGTTACTTCAGGTTTCATGCATCTGTTGTTCGTATTTTGTTTGAATTGGCGGAGTTTATTGTGATAGATTGGGGTTATTTTTCTAATTTTGTTTTTGGTTCTATTTAGCTCTTCTGTCTGCATTCTTTCTAGAAGGTTGAATCTGTTTTTATTCTCAGTGGTTTAATTGGGAAGGTTCGACACCTTCAGTCGTTCCCGTCCAGATGATGATGAGACTTGATCCATTTTGGATTGTGGGGAGCGTTCATATTTGGCAAAATTTGAGTTGTTTAATTTAGAAGTAAGTGAACGGATTGAAGAATTGTGAAAGTTCTGTTTGACAGGTGATTTTCTGTCTTTCTCTTTGAGGAGGAGGAGGAGGAGGAGGAGTAGACTTTGTTAGCCAATCATAATCTACTTCCAACCAAGTTTTGCTTTTTCTTCATTTTTACTTATATTTTTTTTCCGGATGGACTTTTCAACCCATAACAAAACTGATTTTCTATCAGGAACAGCATCATTCGGACGCAACATGAAATGAGCTGAAAACGCTCTCTACCTAACAAGTACAGGCTATTCAGTCATAAAAACTTTTTAATGCAAACATATGATGTGCACAGGTCGGAGGCATGATCGTAACATTGTATAGTAAAATGGTGAACCATTAGCTCGATGGAGCTACCATTACTACTTGCCAATATTCACTTGCACCGCACAGGTGAGAGTTTCAAATGTAGGAGCCCAGTCAGCAACGGATATACAAGGATCATTAAATAATTTTCCAGACTTTTTTTGTGTGGGCACTTTTATTGATAGTACACAAATGAAACTCAACTCCCCTTCAAAGTAATATCCTCCGGCTGCAATGCACTTGTTGTACCGTTCCAACAACTTCTGGAAGGCCCCATGGAAGTCCTCTTGTGTGAACGTGTCAATGACCTTCGTCTTTCATCTCCTCAATTTTCTCATAAAGACAGCCTCTGAGCTTAGGGAATAACCAAAAGTCACAGGGAGCAAGGTCTGGACTATAGGGAGGGTGAGGAACTGTCTTGATGCCTATCTTGGTCAAATAGTCTGTAACAAAGATGGAATTATGGACTGGTGCATTGTCCTGGTGGTAATGCCACTGACCCGATTTGAAGAGTGCTAGCCTCTTCCCTAGGAATCTCTTCCTGAACCCCCTTAAAAGCTCAACATAATATTCCTTGTTGACTGTCTGTCCAGTGGGAACCCAGTGCATGTAGATCATGCCGGCGCTGTCAAAAAAAAAAAAGGGATCATCAAAGGTTTGTGGGTGGATTTGCTCTGTCTGGCCTTCTTGGGTCTGGGAGAGCCAGTATGCTTCCACTGGGAACTCTGTCTCTTGGTCTGTGGGTCATAGCAGTAGATCCAGCTTTCATCGCAGGTCACCAGTGCATCAAGAACTGCGGGATCTGAATTGATCAGCTCGACCATCTCCCTGTTGTCATGACAACGTCTTTCCTTCTGATCTTCTCTGCAAATCTTCCGCATCTTCAGTTCCTCGCGAATAATTGTGTGTACAGTTCCCACACTGACATCAAACTGTGCACTTATTGTCTCTATAGACACATGACGGTCCTTATCCAGGAAATTCTTTATTTGGCCAATCAACACTGGTGTTCTAACTTCCTTACTCCTCACACGCCTCTCATCATCCTTCACAGACTCCCTGCCTTCCTTGAATCTCTTATGCCACTCAAAAACTCATGCTCGATTCATGCAAGATGCTCCAAAAGCAGTCTGAAGCATTCCATACGTTTCTCTGGTATTTTTTCCAGGTTTAAAACAGAATTTTACTGCATATCGTTCTTCTAAAGTGTCCCCACATCCAGATTGCATTTTTGAAATTCACCAGCTGTGACAACCAGGCTTTAGTAAGGTGTATTCGAATTCCTGCTATAGTTGTTCATTTGAATCTGAAATCATAAAAATTGGTCAGTCATCTCAGAAGATGTATTGCAATAACATAATGAGTCTACCACAATTCTAAATGCTTGTACAAAAAATATCTGAAAACTTTTTGATGGTATCTCGTAGCATATCTGCCAAGGAGTAAGACCTACCCACAACGAGTGTCCTGGATATAACAGTAAATCCACTGATGGTGAGTCTCCAGTCCTGGAGCTCTAGAGAATTGGGGTACCCTTTCATTGCCTTTGCTCCTAAGTCCACTCTGGTAGCACTTGATAGGATCCTATCAATGGGTCAAATAGAACTTAACTACATACTAATGCTGTATTGGATTGCGTACTTATGCTATACTGAATTACTTGAAATAGAACTGTTTTGATATGTAAACTGCGTACTTATGCTAAACTGAATTGTTTGAAATAGAACTGTTTTGACATTCAATTGTGTTTGGTCTAAAACTATACTTATACTATCTATGCGTCAAATAGAACCGTTTGTCGTTTAAATTGTGTGCAATCAAATGTCTTATGCCAAATTGAAGTGTTTGAAATAGAACTGTTTGATCATTTAACTTTGAGTAAACAAATGACTTAAGTTAAATTCAATTGTTAGAAATAGAACTGTTTGATCTCGAGGTTAGATTGTCCCAATTCTGTTAACCATGAGCGGGTATCCCCTTGGATTAAATAAAGGGTTCGGTTCAAGGTTCTGTGTAGGCTGCCGAATCCGACATGAAACACCTGAAGTAGGCCGAAGGATGTATCGGTCGAAACGTTGGGAGTATAAGAATAAAGATGAAGACAATAGTCTGAATATTCTAAGAGATAAGTATTATCAAGCCTTATCTCAGAAATTTGGACAAAACCCAACCAACCAACCAAATTAAATCTGGGAGTTATTTCTGCCATGCTTGGTATGAAAAGTAACCAATCAAAACACTTTCTGCCCTGATATTTGCACTTTTGAATGAATTAACAAATCAGTAAATGTAAAGTTGAATTTCATTTAATTGTTAATGAATTAATGATTAAAGCAGATTAGATTATCGGATTAATTAACGCAGAACAATTTAATTTCGACTTAATTCCTAATTTCTATGCTTTAATTTGATCAGTGAGCGAACTTTATAGAGACACAGACGTGTTCGATATTGTCGCTAGTGTTTTGTAAAGAGCTACCTTAGCGCCATATTTGTTTATAATCTGCCGAGATAACGGGCTACAAAGGTTAGCAGGTTTGATAAAAGAAAATGGCTTGATAAAAGAATAACAGACGCAGACTACGCTGATGATCGAGCACAACTCACAAATCGAATCTCGCCTAAATAGCCTGAAGCAAGCAGAAAAAGGCAATGTCCCTCACGTGAACGCAAATAAAAGTTCTCAGATTTGAAACGAGAAGGAGCGATATCCACTTTAAGTGGCAGACCTCTAAAACAAGTAGACAAATTCACATACCCTGGTAGTAATATCTTACCAACTGAAATTGATGTTAGCATACGCTTAGCGAAGGTGGAGACTGCTATCGACTGCTTATTGATCTTATGGAGGTCTGATCTATCCGACAAAATGAAACAGATTTTCTTCCAAGCTGTGGCTGTGTCTCTACTACTGTATGGACGCACCACATAGACGCCGACAAAATGCATGGAGAAAGAGTTAGATGAGAAATACTCAAGAATGCTACGCACTGTTTGGAACAAATTCTGGAAGCAACAACTCACAAAACAACATCTGTACGGCCACTTACCTCCCATCATAGAAAGTATTTAATTAAGAGGATCAAAACACTGCTGGAGAAGTAAGAACGAATTCAAAAGCGACGTTCTTCTCCGGAGCGAAATGTAATTTGGAGAAACAGACCTGGGCAATGGAGGGTAGGGACGGATGGAGAGAGAGAGAGAGTCAAGGAAATCTGCGTTTTCAGCGCGACGAGATAATAATGGTTTGTTTGGTGTTGTCTTTATATTTTGTTTGGTTTGATGTACTTTATTTTAACGGCATATCAACACCTTATGGGCTATTTAATGCCAAAAATTCATTTCTAAATGTTTGATTATAACGAAGAAAGAGAAAGAAAAAAAAAGGGAAAGAAAAAAGGGAAAAAAAAGAAAGATTGAGAAAGAGAAGAGGAGAAAAAGAGAGAATAGAAAAGAAAGAGAAAAGAAGAGAAAAAGAGTAAAGAGAGAGAGAGGAGAGAGATGAGAAGTGAGGAAAGCGAAAGAGAAAGAGAAAGAGAGAGGAGAGAGATGAGAAGAGAGGAAAGCGAAAGAGAGAGAGGGAGAGAGAGAGAGAGATGAGATGAGAGGAAAGCGAAAGAGAGAGAGAGAGAGAGTTCTTTGGTTTATTTGTTTATCGGCATATCAACTTCCTGTGGATTATTGAATGCCAGAATTTGATTTGTTTCTAAATATTTGGTCTTAATTATAACTATTTATATTTGGTAGATTTGTCTCCTTTGTTTAACGGCATATCAATACCTTATGGACTATTTAATACCAAATTTCGCTGAATTTTGCCAAAACATGAATACTTGAAAACGTGTCATTATCTTCAAATTGTTAGAATTACATAAGAATACTAAAAACAACTGACCTGTGTACAAACACATTCCTTTTCTTCTTCTTCTTCTTCTTCTTCTTCTTCTTCTTCTTCTTCTTCTTCTTCTTATTATTATTATTATTATTATTATTATTATTATTCCTTTTCTAGTTTTTCACATGAGCTGATGGTTTCTCACTGGAGTTTGAGTGATGGCAAGTCTCCTCAAGTCTCCAGGACTCTTCTCAGTATTCTGGTCAATCTCAATAATGCAGTAGTTTGGATGGTCTCCTCCCGTCCACTTATTTCCAAGTCCTCCAGTCCCGGTACCAAACCTTCGGTGACTGTACCGAGTGCACCAATTGCAATTGGTATCAACGTCACTTTCACGTCTCTCAGTTTTTTCAATTCCATCGCAAGACCCATCTATTTATTCTTCTTTTCACTTTCTTTTAATTTTACTCTGTGGTCAGCTGGGACAGCAAAATCCACTATTCAGCAAATTCTCTTTTTTTTTTTTGTTGATTATTGCAAGGTCTGGTCATCTGGCCGAGATTAGGTGAACCCTTTGTATGTCAAAGTCCCATTAGAGTTTGTGTGTGTCATTCTCTAGGACAGATGTTGGAATGTGCATATACCATTTGTTTGCATGGTCAAACTTCAATTCCTTGCACAGTTCCCAACAGATCACCGTGCCTACCCAGTCGTGTCTAGTCTTATATTTTTCTGTGCTACTTTGCTGCATTCGCTTATTATGTGATTGATGGTTTCGTCTCTATCACCACATAACCTACATCTGCTATTTTGTTGCGTCTTATCTATTCTTGCTTTGATATGATTAGTTCTTCTTCTTCTTCTTCTTCTTCTTCTTCTTCTTCTTCTTCTTCTAATAATAATAATAATAATAATAATAATTATTATAGTCCTTGCGAATTTTTCCCACCTGCATTCGCTCGTGGTCTTTCACTGGAGTTTGAGTGACATCAAATCTTTGATGGTTTCCAGGACTCTTCTCAGTATTCTAATAGTCTGGATGGTCTCGATTCAACCTCTGATTAACAATTTTCTTTCTCCAACCTTTGAGGATTGTTCCAAGTGCTTGAACAAAGATTATTAACATCGTTAACCTCATACTCCCCCACTTTTTTTTAGTTCTCTGGCTGAGTCTAAGTATTTGTCTATCGTTTCCTTTCTTTTATTTTCACCCTCTGGTCCACAGGAATGACAACACCAAATACGAAGCATGTTCGTTTTTTTTTTTTTGTTTTTTTTTTAACACTTGGTCTGGTCTTCTAACCGAGTCTAAGTGATCCTTTTATATTCTTAAATCCAGGAGAATTTCATGCGTCTCATTCTCAAGAACAGATTCGGATTTGTGCTTGTACCATTTGGTAGTATGGTCAAATTTCAATCTCTTGCACAATTCCATATGAATCACTTGCTCCACTCAGGTGTACCTAGTTTTGAAATCCTTTTATGCTAGTTTTCTGCATTTTTTATATTTATTGCGACTTTTTCACACCAGAGTTAGCCGATGGTATTTCACTGGAATCTGATTAACAGCAAGTTTTCTCCAGGACTCTCCTCAGTGTTCTGGATGATCTTAACAATGCTGTAGTCTGGATTGTCACGATTCGGCTTTCGATTTCTAATAATAATAATAATAATATTTTTTCTCACTAGCGTTAGCTGATGATCTTTCTCTGGAGTTTGAGTCGCAGCAAATCTCTCCGGGACTCTCCTCAGTATTCAGGTTGATCATGATAATTGTTATATACCCTGCCGGTGAACAGTAATGGGGGTGTCCCATTCCTCATAAATACGTTGGACACTATGGTGTGTGTGGGGCGGGCATAATATGCTGACTAAGTATTTCACATTAGCAGTGGGTTACCTTCTTCACGCCGCTGGCGAGTATTGTCTTTCGTTGATGTTATAAAGATTTCCATTTCCATCCCTAGCTCCATTAACCTTTTGTTTTGTCACAACCATAATACTGCAGTTTGAGTTGTCTCCACTTCTCCCCTTTTTTACGAGTCTTCCAGTCCCCTTATCAATTATTATTTTTATTATTATTATTATTATTATTATTATTATTATTATTATTATTATTATTATCAAACAGGGATAATTACGAGAAATCAAACATCATCATCATCTTGTCGTGCCGCCATCACGGATATCCCTGACCCTTTCTCGCCACCCCTCTCTATCCTCCCTCGCTTCCGGCAGGTCCTCAGGGCTACATCCCGTATCCTCACAGAGCGGCTGTATGTAGGTGCGATCTGGTCACCCTGCCTTTGCTCGGCCATGTGAAGGGGTCCATAGGAGTACATCACTTATGAGCTCGTCCCTACTTCTCCAACAGTGTCCTGCATGTCTGGTTCGTCTAACTTTGTTAGTTTTCGTGATGGGTGGTTGGTGGCCGTATAGCCGTTGCTTTGTGGGGTGTTGCCACTAGGACTTGTTCAATATTGCTCGCAGCATTTTTGTGTAGTTACCGTCAAGCTTTTTCTCCATTCGTTTCGTTAGCGTCCATGTAGTACATCCATACAGCAGTATCGAAGAAACTATGGAAGAAATTGGAAGAAACTACGTTTCATTTTATCGGTCAACTCTGGCTCCCATATGACCGATAGGCTATTGATAGCTGTCAATGCCTTTGGCAGTCACGTGTTGATGTTTGTCTCGGTTGATGAGACACTGGTTCTTAAGAAGGTGAACTTGTTAACTAGTTTTAGATTAAAAAAAAAATATTTGAAGCCAATAATTATGTTTTGATAGAATTAGTTACTAGAAACCATATATTTGCACGCAAATCATTAATATTAGATAGGAATACTTGAAACCATATCATCATAAAGTCACGCCATCAGCACGGATATCCCAGACCCTTTCCGCCACACTTCCCTATCTCCATCGCTTACGGAAGGTCTTCAAGGTTACATCCTGTATTGGCACAGAGCTGTTGTATATAGGTTCGAGCTGGTCGTCCTGCCTTTGCTAGACCATGCGAAGGGGTCCACAGGGGTATGTCCCTTATGAGTTTGTCCCTATTCTCCAGCAGTGTTCTGCATGTCTGATTCATATAACTTGTATAGTTTTCGCGATGGGTGGTAAGTGGCCGTACAGCTGCTGCTTTGTAGGGTGCTGCCTCCAGGATTTGATGATTACACAAGAATATTGCGTGCAATATTCAACAACTCCTGGAGGCAGCACCCTACAATACAGCAGCAGAAACTGTGTGCAGATTACTTGTATATTTGAAAATTGTTACTTGAAGCTATAATTGTTTACAAGGAATACTAACTTCGGCTAAAATAACCCAAAAAAAGATTGACTCGCAAAAAGCAACAACCAACTAACAAAAATCTTAAGGAGGTGCCCGTGGTGTAATGGTTATCGTTGTAGGATATGGACACGGTGACACGAGTTCAAATCCTGGTCGTGACTGATTGCATTTCACATGGCACTAATACCCTTGGGGAAGGTATGAATCCAAATATTCTCCCTCCAGCTATAGGTAAAGAGTAGGGCAGACTAGGTTCTTCAGCCTTAGTGAGGCAACTAGTCTAGGAGAAGGAAAACTCTGAATTCAAACCTGTTAAACTCCGCTTAAAAATTGACCTTGTGTTATATCCTGCCCGAGCGGAGGGGTTGGGTAAATATGACTAACAAAAAACTTTAAAAAAAAACGTCGCTTCTTGAGGAATTACCATTTGTAAACGATTCTGGTATTGATAGGCGCCACACAAAAGTAGGATTTGGCGAATTTTCCAAGAATAAGCTAAGCGCACTTCAAGTAATGTCCGACTTCTTTTGTAGGAAAGAATAGTATAAGATAATAATTAGATCTGTGCTGGTTATTTCTGGTGTTCACTTATGAAAGAGCATCAAAAGGACAATAGGATATTCATCTCCCTGATACAACTGGTTATTCACGCCATTTTACAACGAGGCTGAAGAGTTATCAGGAGAGGATCAAGGCACTTTTCAAGATAATTCCTGGACAATGCAATAAAGAGATCCACTTCAAATCTTTATAAGTCACCGGCTGTTCCCTAAGAATAAGCCCATTAAATTTTTAGAATTTAGTAAGATTCAAAGGATACAAGACATCATTCAATAGTAAAACATTAAAACAGGAAGCTCAACAAAGTCAAGATATTCGGTGTCTTTTCAGTAAGAGTGGGTCTTCTAGACGGTATCCAGTATCCTCAGAGAGCAGATGGAATTAAGTTTTTCCAAATCAGCCAACATTAGGGTGTTTCCTGGAGAACGACGATTATGAGTTCGTCCTTATTTCTTCAGGAATTCTTACCATGTCTTGTTCGTTTTACATGGATAGTCAGCTGGGAGGTAAGTGGCCAAGCAAGTGCTGTTTTGTGGAATGTTGCTTCCAGGATTTTTTTAAAATGGGATATTATCGACGCTTCTTTTAACCCTAGACTAAGCACCCCTGCCGCAACATACACACACACACACACACACATACATATATATATATATATATAGTAAGTAATCATGTATTCAGATCAGTACGTGCACAGGTTCCAAAATAAGGCGTGTATAGATAATAATTACTCCATATAAATACACAGTTTATCATTCTTGGTTGATTGATCGATTGATTTTTTGTTCAGTCGGCTAGGGTTGTAGAATACACCGACTGCATTTCCGCAAAGGTCTAAGATCCCACCCTCAACGAGTGTCCTGCATATGACACTAAACAATCTGATGGTGAGGTTCCAGTAATGCTGCAGCTTTGTAGAATGCAGAGTATCCCTTCATTGCCGTTACTTCCAGGTCTACTCTGGCCCGGAGTGGTAGCACTTGATCGGGTCCTATCTATGGGTCAAACAGAACTAAACTGAATACTTATGCTAAACTGAATTGTTCGAAATAGAACTGTTCTGATATGTAAACTACGTACTTATGCTAAACTGAATTGTTTCAAATAGAACTGTTTTTGACATTGAAACTGTTCTTACGCTAAACTGAATTGTTTGAACTATAACTGTTGGACTAAACTGAATAGATTGAAATAGAAATGTTTTGACAATTAAACTGTGCACTGATGCTAAACTGAATTGTTTGAAATAGAATTGATAATTTGTATAAAAATGAATTTGGCCTTAGATAACCAACAAAGGTTGATATGCCATCAAATCCAACGAACCAACCTAACAAGTATCCTGTATATGATGCAAAACCATCTGATGGTGAAGCTCCACACTGACCCAGAGTGGTAGTATATTTCAGATTTCCATCTTTGAGTAAAATAAAACTGATCATTTAACTGTGCGCAAACAAATGACAGTGTTAAATAGAATTATTAGTGTTGAATTGCAATTCTTGAACCATTTAACTATGCCAAGTCAAATGAGCTTGTTTAAAAATGTTATAAACAGACTTGTTACTAGCAGGTTTATTTATAAATTCTACATATTTAATGCAAGAAAAAGATATTGAATATGTGATATAATTATAGAAGAAAAATCCTATACCTTTAAAAAAAAAACCCGGAAACAAAATTCAGAATAAATAAAAACTTAAGCTGCAACTTAAAAAACGTAGTCAACGTAATCGAAATATACATCGGATCAACACAGGCCCTTCAATTTTAGAACATCACTTCACAAGAGCAATATCAAAATAACAGAAAATAGTAAACTAAATCTATTGAAACACCTATACGAACGTAGTTAAGGGAATTCAAAATGATCCCCATATACCAAACTAACGAGTACACATTACTTCAAATAAAAGAAAAAGAATCATATATAAATTAAAGCCCACGTTAAATAAAACATGAATTATACACACACACACGCACAAATGGAAACAAACAAACATATATATATATATATATATATACAAAAAATTATTCGAGAAAAAATTATGAGTAAAAATTAATTAGCAGTAAATTTTACACCACACTACCACACACATACACATACATACACAAAGTCTGCACACACACACACACACACACACACACACAACTACCCAGGTGAAAACAACAAAAACATATCAACTATCAAAAACCAATTAGTGGAAAAACAGACAAAAATAGTTACACTGAGGAAAATAGGAGTGACCTCTTTATAAACCCAGACTTGACTGAAAACGATTCAAACTCGGGTGAATCCAAGTCTCATTGAGTTCCTCATTCATATGACCTTCTGCCACATATGTTCTGTGACGAAAGCAGTAAGCTGAAAACATACTCCTACCTAAGAACGAAATAAAAATATAAGTATACAAATTTCTTCGCGGACCTATTCATTGTAAAATATATATTAAAAATATTTGAATTGAATTACCATGTCCAAAAAATTTAGCGAACACTTTCGAACGACACACGGAAACACTGGACAGCTGTTTCGACCTTATTAGGTCTCATCAGCAGTGTATATCTTGATCTCCAACACTTAAAAAAGAAATTGTTGTTATTTAATATATGTTAAAGAGAATTTGGCATTAAATAACCTTTAAGGGTTGATATGCCATAAAGCCAAGCCAAACCAAACCAAGCCATATATATTCAATAAATATGTATAAAGAGGATTTGCCATTAATTAACCTACAATGGTTGATATGCCATAAAACCCAACTAAACCAAATCATATATATCTAATATATATGTATAAAGAGGATTTGGCATTAAATAACCTACAATGGTTGATATGTCATAAAATCAAACCAAACCAAACCAAATATATTTAATAAATATGTATAAAGAGGATTTGACGTTAAATAGCCTACAAGGTTTGATATGACATAAAATCCGACCTAACCAAACCAGATCTTATATATTTGATGAATATGTATAAAGAGAATTTGGCATTAAATAACCTACAAGGGTTGATATGCCATAAAGCCAAACCAAACCAAACCAAGCCGTATATATTTTGTAAATACGAATAAAGAAAATTTGGCATTAAACGACTTACAAAGGCTGATATGCCATAAAACCCAACCAACAAACCCACCAACCTTTGATTTTAACGGCATATTAACACGTCTAGGGTTATTTTATGCCATGAGGTCAGGGTATGACGTTCACTGACATTTACATTTTTGCGTAATTTTTTACGTGTTTTTACTCACAATGAAAAGGTATAAAGTACTCTTACCTTATACAAATAATTAGCATATTGTAGTAAGATTACAAGTGATTGTTTTTATCATATGATAATCATTTTTTGGGATTCTTTTATTGTGAAAGTGTTGTTAAAGTATCTAATAATAAAAGCAAAAACAATAACAAGAGAGAAAAGTACTTAGACCTGCTTGAGAATTTAAAAAAAGCTATGGAACATGAAGGTGGCGTTGATATCATTTGGAACAGTCCGCAAATATTTAATAAGAGCCTTGTTAGAGTTGAAAATCGGAAGACTAGCTGAGACCATACAAACTACAGTATCATTGAGATCGGCCAGAATACTGAGAAGAGTCCTGGAGACTTGAGGAGACTTGCTATCACCCAGTCTCAAATGAAAGACAATCAGCTAACGCTGGTGTGAGAAACTCTCAAAGGAGTAAAATTATAATAACAATCGCCAAAGGTTTGTTGAAATGGACCAGAAGACTTAGAAATCAGTAGAGACCATCCAGACTACAGCATTATCATGATCGGCCAGAATACTGAGAAGAGTCCTGGAGACTTGAGGAGACTTGCAATCACACAGTCTCCAGTGAAAGACAATCAGCTAACGCAGGTGTGAGAAACTCTCAAAGGAGTAAAATTATAATAACAATCGCCAAAGGTTTGTTGAAATGGACCAGAAGACTTAGAAATCAGTAGAGACCATCCAGACTACAGCATTATCATGATCGGCCAGAATACTGAGAAGAGTCCTGGAGACTTGAGGAGACTTGCAATTACACAGTCTCCAGTGAAAGACAATCAGCTAAAGCAGGTGTGAGAAACTCTCAAAGAATAATGTATAAATCTTTTGTAAACAATTGTAGATTTAAGTAACTATTCTTAATACAAATAATTTGCTCATCAATATTGTTTTAAGTAATTGATAATAAGTGAAGTTGGCGACTGTAGTCGAGGGCAGCCCAAAGGCTCCCTTTTCAGTAGCTACTACACTGAGGCGTAGCGGAGGGCGCTACTCCTTTCCCTGGATTGCTCCACTTTACCCTTGATACGTAGCTTATATTGCTGAGTGTTAAGCAAGTAGGTATCAAGTACCATTTTTTAAGTCTTTGGTATGACTTGACCTGGGATTGAATCCCGGTCTCCCGGACCATTGGCGAACACTAAACAATTGTAGCTTCACGTAACTATGCTTAATGAAAATAATTCACCGCCATATATTATCAAGTGTTCTTGTCAAATACACATAATTTTCAAATAAATCTTTTTGACGCATAGATGGGATCCTAATAGGCACTACCCTTCTGGGTCAGAGTGGATCTGGAAGTAATACAAATTAAGGCGTATTTCATACTCCCCATACTTACAGATCTCCAGAACCTTATAATTTGATACAGTTTTGTGTCATTCAAAGGACATTTCTTTTTAGATGGTCTTTCTCCTCTGAATAGGATTCGGTGAGCTTAATCTAAATCCTGCCGACGGGGCGGTTTTGTTACAGAGTTGCTATGCCGTAGAGTTTGGTCATATGTAATGCTAGATGTGACACAGGGTCAATTTTTTGTGGAATTTTAACAGGTTTCAGTTCAAAGTTCCCATTCTCCTATAATGTCATACCAAGGTTAAAGAACCCAGTCTGTCCGGCAATTTACTAATAGCTGGAGGAAGAACAGTTGAATTCATGACTTTCGTAAGGGCATTGACACGATATGAAATGCAAACAGCCTCGTCCAGTACCTGATAATACCTAACAACATATGTTTTTATTAAATAGTAAACCACGAGAAATTATAAAGTCCTGATATTTTTGGTTTGAAAGAAAATTAACATTAAACCATTTGTTTGAAGGGGTGCCTGTCAATGTATGATGCAATATGTATTACACACACACACACACACATATATATATATATATATATATATATATATATACCGACCCATTGGCCTGATGGTTAGTATTGGTTAATGGTCCAAGAGACCGGGGTTCAATCCCAGGTTGAGTCATACCAAAGACTCAAAATATAGTACTTGATGCCTCCTTGCTTAACATTCAACCTTATTCGGTATAGATCAAGGGTAAAATGGAGCAATCCAGGGAAAGGAGTAGCGCACTCCTCCTACACTTTGGTATAGTGGCTACTGAAAAGGTAGCCTTCAGATCACCTTCGACTATATATATATATATATGTGTGTCTGTGTGTGTGTATATATATATATATATATATATATTGTCATCCACGGACAGACTGTTTCGTTCTATCAGAACTCTTCAGTGTGGCTAGACACGCAGGACGCTCGAAGCCGGGATCGAAACCCGTCCAACTTTACGTTAGACTAAATCTCAGACTTTATATATATATTTCGAAAAATACTGTTCGATTTTAACATGAATGGTTTAAATACTGTTCTAACATATCATTTTAATTGTAGTTGTAAAAAAAATCACATTCCTAATAACTAAAACGTCCCCATGGTTAATTTTTTCTCACAATTTGATTTTGAATGTTAACTAAACGCATCACTTCCTTTTTCATATTGTGAACTGAATAACCATGACCAGAAAATCCGCCGAACACCTACGCACGATGTACGGGAACACAGGACAGCTGTTTCAACCTTATTAGGTCTCATCAGCAGTGTATACCATAATCTCCACCACTGGAGACCAAACCAGTGATCACAGATTGCAGTGCCGAAACTCTACAACGGAGCCACCAGTTCATATCGCACACAAGTGACAACAAATCAACTAGTCATGGCAATTGTGCGGCCAAAAAATATAAATGTGTCTTGCAAGTTACATCCGTACTCTATCCAGAGGACACGCCCCCACCCAAGTTTTGGCACTGCAATCTGTGGTCGCTAGTTCGATCTCCAGTGGTGGAGATTACCGTATACACTGCTGATAAGGTTGAAACGGCTGTCCAGTGTTCCCGTATATCATGCGTAGGTGTTCAGCGGATTTTCTGGTCATGGTAATTCAATTCACAATATTAATTCCTCTTCCTTTTTCATGTTCATTATTAGGGGCTTATAACCTTCAAAATCAAATTCTGAAAGAAGTGATAAAAAATTACCAAAGACAACACTTTGATAAATAAATTTAAAAAAATACTAATCTCTATGTGGACCTACCTATTTTAAAATAACTATATTGAGGTAATGGTTAGAGTGTTCGCTTAAGGCCCGGGCGACCTGGGTTCAATCCCATGTCGAGTGATACCTGGTTCTTAAAACTCAGCATTCAAAGGTGCAGATCCAGGGTAAAGGTCAATCCTGAGAAAGGAGTTGCGCCCTCCCCTACACTTTGGTGTAGTAGCTATCGAAAAGGGATCCTTCGGGTCACTCTCGACTACGGTTGCCAACTTTACTTACGATTAAAATAATGTTTGTACAGAATCTAAACAGTTTATGCTTATATTGGATAATACGTTCCAAACAATTTAATTATTTTGTAAATAAGATGTAATGTTCCGGCATCATGAACATAAAAAAAAGAAATAATGTATATACATTTTTGGCCTGTGTTCAACGTTGGTCATAATTTTGTTTTATGTCAATTCTCGGTCACGTGTTGTAAGGATGATACTTCAGAAGCCCACTGACTTGTAACGCAAGACTTTGCTACATCCACTATTTTCTCCTGATCTCTGACTATCATTTTTTCAAGCATCTAGACATTTTTTTTTATACCAAAGGAAAAGTAGAAACTGCATCTAAAGATTTTCTTGACATCAAAACCTTAAGAGTTTTATTGTCCAGACATAAATAACCTTGTTTAATCGATGGCAGAAATGCAAAGATCTTCAGAGATTTGGACTGATTAAACACACTGTTTAATTTAATGAATTCGGGGATCAATTTTATTTTTTTTAAACGGACATCATTTTCCGAAAAATCTAATGTGTTTTTCTGTTAATATCCATCTATTTGTCACGTTAAGAATAAACAATGTTTACACCCGGCAGGTCTTTCTACGAGCACTTATCTTTATGCTAATAATATCCGACTTTCACAAACAATCTTGAATTTTGTCTCCTTTCCACCGCCACCAACACTACCACCATCTTCCTCCTCCTTTTCCTCCTACTTCTACTCCTACTCCCATCATGTTTATTGGGTAATTGACCGTCTTAATCATCCACATTTAAGATCTTAACTCTGAAAGTTTAAAGCACACTCGGTTCAATACGATCAGGAAACACACACACACACACACACACACACACCCAAATACTAACACACAGAGACACAAACACACACAAGAGCTTGCGTACACGTACACCGAGAAAGAGAAGGAAGTAGAAGGATGCTCGCACGCAGGCGCAGAAGCATTGAAAATGAATTAAAGAAATAAATAAAATGCCTCAGAGGCAAAGTAATTTTATCCCCATTAATCCATTACCAAGTGATTATCTATCTATCTATCTATCTATCTATGTTGACATCAATTTTCCAACCTTACTATGTTTATATATATCTATACAAGATAGTCCGTTCATATCTATCTATCTATCTATGTGTATAACCATTTTTATTTTATTTTATTTTTCATGTCATAGATGAGATATTTTATCTATCTATCTATCCATATTTACCAACCCCTCCTTTCGGGCAGGATATGACACAGGTTCAATTTTAAAGCGGAGTTTAACAGGTTTGAATTCAGAGTTTTCCTTCTCCTAGACTAGTTGCCTGACCAAAGCTGAAGAATTCAGTCTGCCCTACTATTTACCCATAGCTGGAGGGAGAATAATTGGAGCCATACTTTTCTCAAGGGTATTAGTGCTATGTGAAATGCAATCAGTCTTGTCCAGGATTTGAACTCGAGTCGCCGTGTCCATTTCTTACGACGATAACCATTACACCACGGGCACCTACCCTTTAGCCCTATTCCGGTTTTCGTTCGTTACCGGTCCGGACCATAAAAAATATCTATCTATCTATCTATCTATCTATCTATGTTGATATTTTTTTTTATTTAGTTCATATCCAACTATTATAAATATTCTATAACATATCTATCCGTCATTATCAATGAAATAGAACCCTACCAACGAAAAGAGAATTTTAAAAAAATTCTCGTCCCTTTCGTTTCATTTAATAAAACACACACCCTGATGAAGGTCTAAAAATCGAAACGTTTAACGATGGCAAATAATTCTATAAATAAAAATCATTCTTTACAAACGTTTCTTCATTTCTGTACATTTTCATGCTGTCAGATTTGATTCCTATATATATATATATATATGTGTGTGTGTGTGTGTGTGTGTTCTTCAGTCCAGTCAATCCGGAGTCGGGAATAATTCAGTCAAGACAATTAAATTATTCAAACTTCGAATATTCAAATATTCCTGGTAAAGAGCTCAATGTAAATGACATCACAGAGCAACAATTCCTTTAAAAAAATCCGGTCATTTCAGGATTATAAATTTATTTCCATCCTGCTCTATGTATAGATATGAATCAATGACTCCAAATTTAACAGGACTTCTTCAGATCCCAATGGATATAACGAATACAGCCATAATGGGGATGGTCGTGGGCACAGGAGGGAAGGGTGTGAAGAGGGATGAAGAGTTACCTACCCTTGAGGCCAATTCCGGTTTTTCTTTCGTTACCGGTCGGGACCATAAAAAATGACAAGACGTAGGTTCTAATTTACTTTCTACAATAATTTAACGTAATTCTTCAGATTTAACAATAATTCAAGGAATTACAACAATTTCTATTAAGTATAAGCAAAGACTACAATAATACATATATCTTAGACACAAAATTATCCCCGCGTCCATTTATTCGGCCATCTTTACACTGAAACGTACATACGTCCGACCTAACATGGCGAGTTCCTATATTTCTTTTATTTCTTTTACCTCAACTATTCCAATTTAATCCTATTTTTATAGTTAATTAATCACTATCTTACATTTGTTCCTATACCTTCATCTAGCTGTTAAATCACATCTCTGATTTGATAATTTTTCTGGGTCTGGGTATAACATAATTTGTATCTTTTCTTCTAGATTCTATATTTTGTAATTGTCCGTAATCTTATTCCTTAGAATCGTTAAAATGTTTGTTAAATTATTGTAAAAAGTAAATTAGAACCTACGTCTAGTCATTTTGTTATGGTTCCGACCGGTAACGAAAAAAAAAAAAAAACCGACATTGGCCTCAAGGAAAGGCAACTCTTCATCCCTCTTCACACCCTTCCCTCCTATGCCCACGACCTCCCTCAATCTGGCAGTATTCATTATATCCATTTGGATCTGAAGAAGTCCTGTTAAATTTGGAGTCTTTGATTCATATCAATACTCAGAGCAGGATGGAAATAAACTTATAATCCTAAAGTGACCGGATTTTAGTTTTTCTTAAAGGTATATATATATATATATATATATATATAAAGATGGTTGTTGTAGGTCCAAAGAAAGAATAAGGATATATCTTAAAATAATAAGGTCCACGAAGCAATTTTTTGAATTTATTAATTTATCAAAGAGGGGTCAAAGTAGACCAAAGTAAACACACTCTAGGAAATAGGGAGAATAACCCCTATATAAACTCCGAGACCAACCATTCAAATAGGAAACAAGAGTGAGTCCAAGTCTTATTGAGAACCCCATTAACAAGGCCTTGTACCACATATGTTCTCTGACGAAACCAACAAGCTGGAAACATACACATATATAACACGTATGTAAGAACAAAATAAATTCCAAAAATTCAAAAAATACAATCTCTTCGTGGACCTTCTTATATATATATATATATATATATATATATATATATATATATATATGAATACCTACAGTCTACAGTGTCAAAAGTATTGTTCCTAAGTTTCATCAAACCAGTTCATCAAGATAATACTGACCATTGGCCAAATGGGTAGAGTGTTCGCCAATGGGCCTAGAGACCTGCGTTCAATCCCAGGTCAAGTCATACCAAAGACTTTGAAAATGGTACTTGATACGTCCTTGCTTAGCCCTCAGCGATATAAGATACGTAACAATGGTAAAGTGGAACAATCCAGGGAAAGGAGTAGCAGCCTCTCTTATACTTCGGTGTAGTAGCTACTGAAAAGGGAGCCCGTTGGGTTCCCTCGACTAAAGTCGCCAACTTTACTTTCCAGGGAATGGAGTAGCCCCCTCCCCTATACCTCGGTGTAGTAGCTATTGAAAAGGGAGTCTTCTGGTCTCCTTCGACTAAGGTCACCAATTTTACTTACTTATAGAAGGATTGAACCAAACTACCGGGACATTGGCCCAGCCGTTAGAGTGTTCGCCAATGGCCCGGGAGACCTGGGTTCAATCCCAGGTCGAGTCATACCAAAGACTTTAAAAATGGAACTTGATACCACCTTGCTTAACACTCAGCATTAAAAGGTACGGTTCAAGGGTAAAGTGGAGCAATCCTGGGAATGGAGTAGCGCCCTCCCCTACACCTTGGTGTAGTAGCTATCGAAAAGGGAGCCTTCGGGTCACCCTCGACTATGGTCGCTAACTTACTTACATTTTATTGATGAAAAGTCTGCTCGAAATAATTAAAAATCAGCATAAAAAACAAGAAAAAAGATATCATATTTTACCAAACAACGATCTAAGTGGAAGGAGAGATTTATTGAGGTTGACACTATAGCGTTTCGGTTCTACTGAACCATCATCAGGACCATGAGGGGTGATATTGGAATCTTGTTAGTCAATTGGACAGAATGAAAAGTATTGTCGGATTACAATCCTTTATTTACTTTTACCAACCAAGTAACCAAGCTGTTTTATGCCTATTAATATTAAGTATCTTCGACCTTTGGTTCAGTAATTCATGAAAATTATAGTAGGAAGTTTTTGCTAGTTTTTCCCCCATGCATAATTGTCGATATTTATCAGCTGCCTAATATTTACCATATTTTTTTATAATCTCCCATTTGATTACAGAATATGTACCAAGATTATTTAGTCTTTTCTGTTTTTTTTATCAAATATTTTTCCCCAAATATCAGTTTGTGCATTATTTTTATATTTGCAAATTATATCATCTTGATTTTTTCACACCGTCAGAATTATACAAGAGGTATAAAATAAAACAATATATATATTTATAGATATATAGGAGGTGCCTGTGGTGTTAGGAGGTGCCCGTGGTGTAATGGTTATCGTCGTAGGAAATGGACACGGTGACACGAGATCAAATCCAGAACGAAACTGATTGCATTTCACATAGCACTAATACCCTTGGGAAAGGTATGAATCCAATTACTCTCCCTCCAGCTATGGGTAAATAGTAGGGCAGACTAGGTTCTTCAGCTTTGGTGAGGCAACTAATCTAGGAGAAAGAAAACTCTGAATTCAAACCTGTTTGTTAAACTCCGCATAAAAATTGACCTTGTATCATATCCTGCCCGGCTGGTAAATATATATATATATATATATATATATATACATGGAAGTAAATAGTGGAAAAGAATCCAAAGTGGTGAATTTATTGTTAAAGAAAGTTGACGCTATAAAGTTTCGGTTTTATTAAACCAACATCAGGACTTTAAAAATGATGATACGAAGTTTCGATAGATCAACGATGGATATTTAATAAAGTATAAAGCAAGGGAGGAAATTATATATACAAAGAAAAAACAGACGACCGTTCAATCGTTAAATCAGCGTACGTATTTCAAAAAGTATCACATGATTGTTTCAGGTAATGATGGAAAATAAATGGAACCATCAAGACATATAATGAAGAAGAAGAAGAAGAAGAAGAAGAAGAAGAAGAAGAAGAAGAAGAAAGAGAGAAAAAAGAAAAGAGAAAGAAAGATATGAAGAGGAAGAAGTGAGAGAAAAAAGAGAAGAAAGGAAAGAAAGAGAGAATAAAGGAAGAGATGACCGGAGAAGGAGTGGAAATAAAAAATAGAAGGATAGAAAAGAGAATAAAACATTTCTCTTTTTCTCCGTCTGTTGTTTTCTTTTCTTCTTTTTCTCTTTTTCATCTCTTGATGATTTCATCTATTTTACATCATTGCCTTACAGAATCACGTGATACTTTTTGAAATATGAGCACTCATTTAATGATTGAACGGCCGTATGTTTCTTTTTTTGTATATATAATTTCCTTCCTCTTTTTTATATTTTATTAAACATCCATTGTTGATCTATAAACACTCAGTATTATCTTTTTTAGGTCCTGATGATGGTTTATTAAAATTGAAACGTTATAACGTCGACTTTCTTTCACAATAAATTCATCACTTTAATTCTCTCTATATACATATATTTCTTTCTTTCTTTCTTTCTTTCACAGTCTTTCTTTCTTTCTTTCTATCTATCGCAGTCTCTTCATATTTTCTTTTTTTCTTATTCATTTTTTAGAATTTCTTTCTTTCTTTCTTTCTTTCTTTCTTGTTCATTTTTTAAAATTTCTTACGTTCTTTCTTTCTATCTCATTCTCTTGATATTTTTCCTTTTTTTCTTATTCATTTTTTTTAGAATTTCTTTCTTTCTTTCTTTCTTTCTTGTTTATTTTTTAAATTTCTTTCTTTCTTTCTTTCTTTCTTTCTTTCTTTCTTTCTTTCTTTCTTGTTTATTTTTTTAGAATTTCTTTCTTTTTTTTACTTTTTTTCTTTCTTTTTCATTTTTTAGAATTTCTTTCTTTCTTTCTTTTTTATTTTTTAAATTTCTTTTATTCTTGTTTATTTTTTTAGAATTTCTTTCTTTCTTTCTTTCTTCTTTATTTTTTAAATTTCTTTTTTTCTTTTATTCTTTCTTTCTTTCTCCCTTTTTTTTCAAATTTCTTTCTTTCTTTCTTTTTTCTTTCTTTCTTTCTTGTTTATCTTTTAAATTTCTTTCTTTCTTTCTTTCTTTCTTTCTTTCTATTTATCTAGCAAGCTAGCTTAGTTTCTGCATATTTTTCTTTCTTTCTTTCTTTCTTTCTATTAGGGTATATATGGATAAATTGTCACCATTTTGAATTATTAATTTTGCACATGCACTTTGTTTCAGCAGCAAACACAAATCAGTTGAACAGAGTTTGTAAGAAAAGCACCACCATGACGCTATTCAGTCCTCCAGAAATTTCGAAACGTCATGCTGTACTGTTAACATTTGCAAATGAAAGTTCAATGCAAAAATTTCACGGTGTTTAGGTGTCAATCCAAAGCCAGTACAGACGATTCTAAAAGGGCTGGATGACTCAGATGGTGATTTCGAAGTTTCAGTAGCACGGAATATTGACTCTGATTACTTTGAAGAGAAAAGAATTTCTGAATTTGTTGGTCAGATCCAGGCCATGATTGACAATGATCCCAACAGGCCAATAAGTTCTCACATGTCCTCTGATGATTAAGAAGTTTGCTTTGGTTTGGTCTTATGGCATATCAACCATTGTAGGTAATTTAATGCCAAATCCTCATTATACATATATATTAGATATATATGATTTGGTTTAGTTGGGATTTATGGCATATCAACCATTGTAGGTTATTGAATGCCAAATCCTCCTTATACATATACATATTAGATATATATGATTTGGTTTGGTTGGGATTTATGGCATATCAACCATTGTAGGTTATTTAATGCCAAATCCTCTTTATACATATATATTAGATATATATGATTTGGTTTGGTTGGGATTTATGGCATATCAACCATTGTAGGTTATTTAATGCCAAATCCTCTTTATACATATATATTAGATATATATGATTTGGTTTGGTTGGGATTTATGGCATATCAACCATTGTATGTTATTTAATGCCAAATCCATTTTTATACATATAAACTGTTCTATTTCAATTCGGTTTCGCATAAGTACGCGGTTTAAATGTCAAAACAGTTCTATTTCAGACAAGTCAGTTTAGGATAAGAACAGTTTTTTATAAAAAATCCAGTTTCACATAAGTACACAGTTTAGTTCTATTTGACCCATAGATGTGATCCTGTCAGGTGCTACCACTCCGGGCCAAAGTGGACCTGGGAGTGAGGGCTATGAAGGGGTACTCCACATTCCCCAAAGCTTCAGATTTACTGAAGTCTCGCCATCAGATTCTTCAGTGTTATATCCAGGACTCTCGCAGGGGGAGTTTTCCCCTTCTGCAGAGATGCGCTTGGTTTATTCTATAGCCCCAGTCGACCGGGTCATATTTGCTGTGTAATGTTTTTTAATTCGAGCATGTTTGAACACAAGTGAACTGTTTTTTTAAAGCTGAAAACAACGCGTTGAAAAGGATGCTAATACTGCTGTTCCATTTATCATGAGGGAAAGAGTCGTGACGTTATGTGAATATGTCGTCTAAAGAAATTCCAGGTGCAAAAGAAACCTTTAAAACTCTAACATCACAACGCATTCAGATGACGTCACGACACGTTCACATATAATCAATAGAGGAACAATATTAATATCTTTTTCAATGTTCCAAAACCCTTTCCATTGTGTTTGAAAATATTCGTATGATGAAGAGCAAAACTTTAAACAGAAAAAAAGACCGACTGTCACACACACACACACACACACACGCACACACACACAGACAGAGAGACTCATGTATATTCAAATACGTGCAAAAACACACAAGTATACACACACAAACGCACACATATACACATATACAAAAGCACACATGCAGGTACACACGCATACACACACAGAGACTCACACATATTTCAGATACACGCACACACCAATACATGCTCTCGCGCACACACACAGATACACATAAACACACATAGATAGATTAACACAAACCAACACATACACATATTGAAGCACATATATGCAAACACACGCATACACACATACATACATACATATATGAGATGAATAAAGAGGATGATTTCGTAGCTGTATATCATTTTTTTAATTGTTTTCAATTTGTATGGTTTTATGGCATATCAACCATTGTAGGTTATTTAATGCCAAATCCTTTTTATACATATATATTAAATATATATGATTTGGTTGGGTTGGGTTTTATGGCATATCAACCATTGTTGGTTATTTAATGCCAAATCCTCTTTATATATATATATTAAGTATATATGATTTGGTTTGGTTGGGATTTATGGCATATCAACCATTATAGGTTATTTAATGCCAAATCTTCTTTATACATATATATTATATATGATTTAGTTGGGTTGGGTTTTATGGCATATCAACCATTATAGGTTATTTAATGCCAAATCTTCTTTATACATATATATTATATATGATTTGGTTGGGTTGGGTTTTATTGCATATCAACCATTGTTGGTTGATATGCCATAACCTACAATGGTTGATATAAAATAACCTACAATGGTTGATATGCCATAAACCCATTTATGGCATGTCAACCATTGTAGGTTATTTAATGCCAAATCCTCTTTATACATATATATTAAATATATATGATTTGGTTTGGTTGGGTTTTATGGCATATCAACCATTATAGGTTATTTAATGCCAAATCTTCTTTATACATATATATTAAATATATATGATTTGGTTTGGTTGGGTTTTATGGCATATCAACCATTGTTTTTTCTTTGTATATGGCATATCAGCCATTGTAGGTTATTTAATGCCAAACCCTCTTTATACATATGTATCAATATGATTTGTTTACACATTTTGAGTGATAACATTCTTAAATTCGACTGAGTTGTTTTTTGTTGGGTTTTTTTTTTTTTGCTTGTTTGATTTTTTGTTTTTGCACACAGTTAAATCAATTCACGTATGGCTATATAACAGTCCCAATCTGACATCAATCATTTCTTAGCCCACAGTTTGAAGGTTATTTCATTTTTAAGTGAGTTATATCTAATTTCTTTTGCATTAGTACACAGTTTAATTCTATTTGACCCTTCCAGATGATACCATCTCAGTCTGAGTTGACCTTGGAGCAATGCCAATGACGAGGTACTCCACATTCCCCAAATCTCCAAGGCTGGAGCCTCGCCATTAGATTACTTAATATCATATCCAGGACAGGAAAAAATGAACCTGCAACATAATATATATATTTGTTTAATGAGTATGTATTAGTATATATATATATATATATTCTAAAATAAGAAAGTCTGCGAAGTGATTTGTATTTTTTTAATTTATTTATTTTATTCTTATATACGTGTTATATATGTGGATGTTTCCAGCTTGTTGCTTTCGTCAGAGAACATATGTGGCACAGGGCCTTGTTAATAGGGTACTCAATGAGAGTTGAGCTCACTCTTGTTTCCAGTTTTAATGACCTTTGGTTGGTCAGGGGAGTTTATATAGGAGTTATTATCCCTCTTTCCTGGAGTGTGTTTACTTTGGTTTACTTTACCCCTCTTTGATATTTGATATGTTTATAGTTGCGCGCGCGCGCGCGTGTGTGTGCACTGGCGTTGGAGTGGTTTTGGGTTTCACTAACAGTTTTTTTCTTCTGTGCGTATGTGTGAGTGTGTCTTGGGGAATTTTTGTGCGTGGGGCTGTGTCGTTTTAAATCTACAGGTAGCTCTTTCTCATTTTTTTTGTATATGTATACACATGTGTGTGTGTGTATATATGTATGTGTGTGTGTTTTCAGCTTGATTCTTTCGTCTGAGAACATATCTGGCATAAGGTCTAGTTAATGGGTACTCAATGAAATTTTAATTTACTTGTGTTTGTAGATTGAATAGTTTTTAATTACTTATATATATATATATATATATATATTTATATATATTTCCGTTAGTGTGTGTGTACGATTCATGTCTTTGTTAACGTAAGTTTAAATTTATTTATAAGACTTTTTTTCTTTATTTGAAGTAGTGTGTAGTCGTTGGTTTGATAAATTGGCATAATTTAAAATTTACCTCTGCTACATTGGTATAGGTGTTTCGAAACATTTAATTTTCTGTTTTCTTCTAGTTTGATATTACTAAGATGGCCGACCGTAGTTGAAGGCAACTCGGAGGCTCCCTTTTCAATAGCTACAACACCAAAGTGTACGGGAGGGCGCTACTCCTTTCCTGGATTTCTCCACTTGATCCCTACCTTATAATGCTGAGTGTTACGCAAGGAGGCATAAAGTACCGTTATTTGAGTCTTCGGGATGATTTGACCAAGGATTGAACCCAGGTCTCAGGGACCACTGGCGAATACTATAACCATTATATATATTTATATATATATACATTTACATATGACCTAGGAAAATTTCATGGTTTAATCCCCCTTATAACATGGAGGTAGTTAATAACTTGGGAAAAGAATTCTTCAAGTTATCAAAAAGAAATTTCCTTAGTGGGAGCCAGTTACATAAGATATTTAATAAGAATTGTGTTAAATTAAGTTATAGTTGCACGCCAAACATCAATGGCATAAAAAATAGGAGTAATATAGCTAAATTAAGTACGAATAAAAATAAGGTGATTGATAAATGTAACTGTAGGGATAAGGTTAGATGTCCCCTTGAAGGCAAATGTAAGCAGGAATGTGTAGTGTATAAAGTAGAAGTATATAGTGATTCGAATAATAAGAGAAATAAAAAGATATACTTTGGGTCGACCCAAGGGAATTTTAAGACTAGGTACTATAACCATAAAACAAGTTTCTCGCACGAGAAATATAGGCATAGCACTGCATTATCTAGTTATGTGTGGGAGCTTAAGGAGATCAAAGGGGTAGATCCTATAATGAAATGGGAAGTAATAAAGAAATGCCGTAAATATAGGGCAGGTAATAGAGCTTGTAATCTTTGCATGGAGGAAAAATTGGTAATAGCAAATTGTAAAAGTAAGAATATGTTAAATAAAAGATCGGAGGTGTTAAATAGTTGTAGACACAAAAGGGCGTGGTTACTCTATAATTAGGGATAGGTTTTAGAGATTTTTATTTATTTATTTATTTTTTTTAATAAAAATAAGGTTTTTTTATGCAAATTTTAAGCTAGGTGGGTTTTTGGTGAATAAAAGAAAGCGATTTCTCCTTTAGAATTCAGTCGAACTTAGGCTTCCTGATGATCCGTTAAGGTGAAACTTTAGTAGAAGATTTTCGAATCGCGATTTAGGTTAATTTTATAATTGGCTCCATTCTATTGTGTTGAGCACTTTAGTAACTGTAGCATTGCAGGATTCGCGGAGGGGTTTTTGGTTTTCTTTTGACCACTGACTGCGTATCCCTTGATTTTTTTCAAGGGGTCGGACGAGGTTGGCCTTTTCTTTCTTTTTGACACAAAATTTTTTTCTTTTTCCCCAGGGCGGTGATTCGAGATACTTTTATCTCTTGTTCCTGGCCAGGTTTTTTTTGGGTTTTTTTTCTGGTACCGTGAATACTGGTAGATATTAGATTAGTAAATATACATTTACATACATAGATGTGTGTGTGGGGGGTGGAGGCATTCATGGTATAATGGTTATCGTTGTATAAAATGAACACGACGGCCTGTGTTCGAATCCTAGACGAGACTGTTAGCATTTCTCAAAGTGCTATTACACTTGGCATAGACATGAATTCTCACTCCAGCTATGAGCAAATAGAAGGATAGATTGGGCTCATAAACCTTGGTATGGCAACGAACCTAGGAGAAGGGGAAGTCTGAATTCAAATCTGCTAAAATTCGCTTTAAAAAATTGCCCTTTTGTCACATCCTGCTGGTGCATTGAGTTTGGTATATATATATATATATATATATAGTGGAGGTGCCCGTGCTGTAATGTTTATCGTCGTAGGAATTGGACACGGTGACACGAGTTCAAATCCTGGACGAGACTGATTACATTTTTCATAGCACTAATACCCTTGGGAAAGGTATGAATCCAATTATTCTCCCTCCAGCTATGGGTAAATAGTAGGGCAGACTAGGTTATTCAGCCTTGGTGAAGCAGCTAGTCTAGGAGAAGGAAACTCTGAATTCAAACCTGTTAAAGTCCGTTTAAAAATTGACCTTGTGTCATACCCAGCCCGAGCGGAGGGATTGGTAAATATATATATATATACCGCTAATATCCTTGAAAAAGAAATATTTTGTTGACTGTAGACTTTTTGGTGGGGGTTCTTTCTTTCTTTCTTTTTTCTTTCTTTCTTTCTTTCCATTTCCACAAATTCTTACGTTCAATACTGCTGCCCTCATTGAGAAACTGGTGATGATTGTCAAGTCCAGGAATTAAGGTGTCCGTTAGTTAATGATAAACATTTTCCTGCTTCGTCTCACTGAAAATGCACTAACCTGGAGCGGATGACTGAAAAATTTTCAACACCATCTTACTGCTAACCATTTGATCTCCAAGATACCTCCCCCCACTCAGGACTAATATGTCTGGGGCGTCGGTGACAGGGGAACTAACAAGGATGCTCACGATATCAAGAAGGATTAATTCGGCAAAAAAATTGTCCTATCTCAGAAAGGTGTATGGGCAGAAAGTCCATCCCAATACCAAATGTTGCTTGTATGGGCAGAAGGTTCACACCAATGCAGAATGTTGCTTTCATGGATAGAAAGTCCACCCTAATACAGAATTTTGCTTGTATGAGCAGAAAGTCTATCCCAATACCGAATGTTGCTTGTATACGCAGAAACTCCCACCCAATACCGAAAGTTACTTATATGGGCAGAAAGTCCATCCCAATACCAAATGTTGCCTGTATTGACAGAAAGTCCATCCCACCAAATACCAAATGTTGCTTGTATTGAGTGAAAGTCCATCCCAATACCAAATGTTGTTTGTATTGACAGAAAGTCCATCCCACCAAATACCAAATGTTTCTTGTATTGAGTGAAAGTCCATCCCAATACCAAATGTTACTCGTATTGACAGAAAGTCTATCTTGATACCAAATGTTTCTTGTATGGAGAGAAAGTCCACCCAATACCAAATTTTCCTTGTAAAGACAGAAAGTCCAACCCAATACCTAATATTGCTTGTATTGTCAGAAACTCCATCCCAAAACGAAATGTTGCTTGTATTGACAGAAAGTCCTTCCCGCTACGAAATGTTTCTTGTAGAGACAGATAGTTCACCCCGATACCAAATGTTGCTTACATGACAGAAAGTCCATCCCAATATCAAATGCTGCATATATCGACACAAAGTTCATCCGAATACCAGATGTTGCTTCTATTGACTGAAAGTCAGCCCCAATGCTAAATGTAGCTTGTCTGGACAGAAAGTCCACCCCAATATCAAACGTCTTGTATTGTCATAAAGTCAACCCCAATACTAAATGTTGCTTCCATTGACAGAAAGTCAACCCCAATATCAAATGTCTTGTATTATCATAAAGACTATCCCAATACTAAATGTTGCTTGTATTGTCAGAAAGTCCACCCCGATACCAAATGTTGCTTGTATTGATAGAAAGTCCACTCTGCCAAATACCAAATGTTGCTTGTATTGACAGAAAGTCTATCCTGATACCAAATGCTGCTTGTATGGACAGAAAGTCCACCCCAATACCAAATATTGCTTGTATTGACAGAAAGTCCTCCCCAATACCAAATGTTGCTTGTATTGACAGAGAGTCCATCCCAATATCAAATGTTGCTTGTATTGTCAGAAAGTCCATCCTAAAACAAATGTTTTTTGTATGAAAGAAAGTTCACTCCAATACCAAATGTTGCTAGTATGACAGAAAGTCCACTCCAATACTAAATGTTGCTTGTGTTGACAAAGAGTCTATCCTAAAACCAAATGTTGCTTGTATGACAGATGGTCCACCCCAATACCAATGTTGCTTGTATTGATAGAAAGTCCACTCCACCAAATAGCAAATGTTGCTTGTAAACACAGAAAGTCCATCACAATAGCAAATGTTGCTTGTATCAAATAATACCTGTATGACAGAAAGTTCACCCCAAAACCAAATGTTGCTTTTATGGGCAGAAAGTCCACCCCAATACCAAATGTCACTTGGATTGACAGAAAGTCTACCCTATTACCAAAAGTTGCTTTTATGGACAGAATGTCCACTCCAATACCAAATGTTGCTTGTATTGACAGAAAGTCCAACCCAATACCAAATGTTGCTTCTATTGACAGAAACTCCATCCCAATACCAAATGTTTCTTGCATGGACAGAAAGTCCAACCCAATACCAAATGTTATTAGTGTTGACAGAAATAAATTCTCTACCTGAAGTTCTTTATCTGAAAATGAACTTTATATTTACGCTTCTCTGAAAGGTTGTATATCCGCGAGCCATCTTGGAAGAAAGATAACTTTCACATATGAATCGGAATGTTTTTTGCTTTTGATAATTTTCTTAATTTCAAAATTACCCCATCCAGTTGGACTGTTGTAAATAATCGTTTATTTACGATAAAAATATCACATTATAAAAATCATTCAAAAAGTATCTGAAGAATAAAATACCCACCCCCGCTATTCCCCGTTAATTTTTTAAGTTCAATTTTTATTTTCAAATTTTACGACGAATTTAGTCGTGTAAAATATATTCCAGAACTTGTAGAAATTACTGTACTTCCCCGTTAAGGTGTTAGAGTTGGTAAATTGTGAATTTGACTTCTTCAGCCTTGGTTAGGCAGCCAGTCTAGGAGTGTTATATATTGAACCTTGACCGAACCATCAATCAAGCGATGCACCTGTGTAAATAAGAGGAAGAAGAAGAAGCGGAAGCAAGTGGGCGTTATGAAAGAATAAAGGCAGATGCTGGCGGCTGTTGAGTTAGTTGGTGACTGGAAGAGTGAGAACCAGCTTGCAGACTGAGAACGCCCCTGAGGGCTGTGGCCCCCAGCGACATCAGATTGAGCAACCCCAGCCAAGATGCGGAAGAAGTGCTTACTGGGTTCTTGAAGATAACACAACGTGCTATGGTCAAGAGAAGAAGCTGTGTCAATATAGCAGTCTGTCCCTGTCTCCACTCATCTCTCACATACCACAGAAACATCGAGAATAAAGTGTGAGAGATACTGTTGCATTTTGACCTTTGACCCGGCCTAACTTGCCATTCCAAGGTGATGCCCCGGAAGGAAGTGACTCATTCTAATGGCAGTTCTGAGAGGAAATCGCGTGGGTGGAAATTGGCTATCAAAATGGGACAAGCTGAAATTCCCATGGTACACTCATAGACTGATGCACCGGAAGAGAGTGACCTGTGTACTGCATGACAGTTATTTCTGCTTAATGACGATCAAACATGCCATTCCAAAGATCGAGTAGGCGATTGAGTGGTCGTTGAACTATTATATAACTCAGTCAAGACAGAAGTTTGACAGTTGGAGATATGTTGCTGATAAGAGGTGGTAGGGAAAGCCACGCAAGGCCGAAGGGGCCCTCGGGGCCCCCGATGAGTAGTGGTCCAGAGAAGTTACTGATAAGATGCAGTAAAAAAAGCCATCACCCAGCAGAGTGGGCTTCTGCTTAATGACGATCAAACATGCCATTCCAAAGATCGAGTAGGCGATTGAGTGGTCGTTGAACTATTATATAACTCAGTCAAGACAGAAGTTTGACAGTTGGAGATATGTTGCTGATAAGAGGTGGTAGGGAAAGCCACGCGAGGCCGAAGGGGCCCTCGGGGCCCCCGATGAGTAGTGGTCCAGAGAAGTTACTGATAAGATGCAGTAAAAAAAGCCATCACCCAGCAGAGTGGGCTTCTGGGCATCCGGTTGAGCAGCTCTGGAGAACGAGAAAGACACAACGTTGACGGCCATAAGAGTGTGGGGTCAAAATATTGCAGTTTCTGTTCGGTCTCCAACTACCTCTCACACGCAAACGTTACAAATAAAGTGAAAGGTACACATATTTGTTAAAGAAGTCTTCACTCATCGTTATTCATTGCGTCAATATGTATACAACAATACGTTCATTGAAGTTTGTAAATCATCTTTATGTTCTTCGTTGGGTCTATGAGACTCTACAACATCCGTACAAATCCTTGACCCACAAGTTGCATTCCAGATGGGATCGCATGATGCTACAGTATGCGGTGATAGCCAGTCTGATTCAATTTGCCTTTCACCTGGTACAAATCTCCGATTTTGTAATTGGCAAAAGCTTCCCACACTAAAAAAGTCCCCCCACCCCCACGCTTTACGGTTGGTATGATATAAATGTTGCATTCTCATATACAGATTCAAGCACATATATACATATATATGCTGGATACATACTGACGCAATGAATAACGACGAGCGAAGACTTCTTTAGAAAAATATATACCTCTCATTTTATTGTAAGGGTTGGAAAAGGGTTTTACTGTGAGAGGGAGCTGGAGACCGAACAGAGATCTGTTGGGTTGGTGATATTAACTATTAAAGATATTTAATATGTTTGTGCTAGTGTTTAAAAAAACAACTTGAGAAATATCCATCGAAAACTAAATAAAAAGTGTTCTATCGGGTTCAACAAAACATGCCTTCGCAATATATATATATATTGAGATACATATATTGAGATATATAGATATAAAATGACTGCTAAGCTAGCCAGTTACATAGGTCCATAGATAGATAGGTATTTATATAACTTGACTGAGAAGATAGAGTAAAATTGATAGATAGCTAGATAGATAGGTGCAAATCCAATTATTCTTTATCTCGGTCGCATCTCTTTAATAGATTCTTCGACTAACTAGCCATAAAAACTCTATCTTATATCTTACTGTTCCAAAAATGCCCCACAGATAGGACCGTTTTCTATCCGTTGCTGCATTACCAATAATTTGCCGAATTATTCACCAATTTCCTTTCTCTGTAAACACATCCATCATATTCTCCATTATGGACTGCGATTTAAGTTTACCGCTGTGCGCGTCTTGCGGCAACTAAAAGAATTCCAACTTTCAAATAGAGGCATTTTCTTCTCAGCCAAAAAAAAAAGAAAAAGTTTAGGAAACTTCGTAGCACTTAGGAGCGTCGGCTGGCACCCTAAATAGCCTGATATGAACACTTGGGCGAATATCCAATCAAATCAAGTCCAATTTGATCGGATTGCTTTCAGCGTCTTTAATTTATTGAAGATTGTTTCCAGTCTGAATTAGATCACTACAGTTTTTTGATAAAGAATTATTCATTTGTTCGGAAAATAGTTTCGGATTTTCGAGTTGCGATAGAATAAATAAATGAATAAATAAATAAACTGTTACTAACGTGAATCTTGATAAGTCATTCTATAAGTTGTCGGTGCCACCCTACGGGGTATTAGAAAGATCCAAGTTCTGGATCAGGGTGGACGTGGTAAAACCCACAATTCCCTGAGTTCTTGAACTGGAGCCTCATTACCGGATAGGGTGTAGTGTCATATCGAGGACCTCCCCTTTGTGGGGATCTTATACATCTACAGAAAATGCAATCTGGGTATTCCAAGGAAGATAGATCGATAACAGTAGGTGCCCGTGGTGTAATGGTTATCGTCGTAGGATATGGAAACAGCGACACGAGTTCAAATGCTGGACGAGATTGATTTCATTTCATATAGCACTAATACCCTTGGGAAGGGTATGAATCCAATTATTCTCCCTCCAGCTATGGGTAAATAGTAGGACAGACTAGGTTCTTCTAGTCTAGGAGAAGGAAAACTCTGAATTCAAACCTCTTAAAGTTCGCTTAAAATTGACGAGTTTTCAAAGTCTCGTTCTGTTGATACGTCATTGGTGATATAATCAAGAATTGGTGGAGTTCAAATCTCGTGAGTTAACACGGGATCTGTACCACCAGATGCAGTTTAGTCATAAACAGGATACCTTCTTTTTTAGGGGTGGAATTTTTACTATTCTGTGGGTGATGTAGTCACCATTTTCTAAGCACCTGTAGAGAAGAGGAAAATCTCGTATTTTGTTTTGGCGCGCAATTTAATTCAACACTGAATTTCACCCAATCAGGATGACTTATCCTATTCAGCCCGAACCTTCATTTCCGGCTAGCAAAACGGGTGAGCGGTCAAACCCAATCTCTTCGGCTTGAGACGGCGACCAGAACAGACGTGCCTCTGGTCGTCCCTGCTTAGCGATGCTTTTTAGCTAAACAAGCCACCCAGTGTGGACATATCACTGTGGCTTTAACACTAGCAGCAGCAACATGGACACTCAATCTGGGAACCATCTAATTTATGGATTCTTTACGAGGAATCCCAGTTGAACATAAATTAGAAACATTCAGCATGCCTTCCACAGGCACCACTTCATGTTACCCCAAAAATTGACTATGTCGATCCGAGCGTAACTCCGAGACATGGAGATATCGCAGACTCTCCTCCAAAAACCAGATACAAAACTACACAGTGACTTTAAACACATCCCTCACACATCCAACAACACGCTGCCATATCAACATCCCGCTAAGCCATTTTGTCTCCAACACTAACAAACCTAAACACCACGAGTCTTGCAGCACCAAGAGCAAACCATATTCAAAGCTGCAAATAAAGAACTTTCGTTGTTGTGTTGTTAAAGCAAAGTTTCGTAATTCATTTGTGTTGCCAAAAATATATAGTGCTAAACAAATAGCAATCTCACCAACCGCTAAACACCTATCAAACAGGACTGTTAGTGTTCTTTAGGGTTTAACGATAGTTTTATTCTTTCGCGAGTTATTTCCGCTAGTTTCACAGCGTTTCTTCTTTTTTTTTAATGCAAATTGTTACTATACACTTAAAACTTCAAATATATTAAACGCAATCGGAAATTACCCAATTAAAGAGTCCCCTCATCAGTCATTCTTATTTCAGTGGTTAAAGAGTGTGAATCATTAAATTAATCTATGATCTGATGCTCCTAAAATGCAGGAACTGAAAGTGTATATTCGACAGGTAATGTTGTAGGAGTTAAAGAATAACAAAAACGCTATAGAAAGAGTTCAGAAAATTTCTATTATTTATGGCCAAGTTAACATTACTGACCGTTAAGTCTGAAGCTGGTGTTCAAAGTTTCGTTCTAGTTATACGTCATTGAATGACGAACCCAGACCAGAACGCTCAGCAGACCTGGATCAAGATGCGTTAATAGAATTGGTAGATTACAAATCGCACAAAAGTGGTCAAGAATTAGCACTTGATCCACACCACCAAATTCAGTTTAGTCATAGACAGGATACTCTCTTGTGGTAGCGGGGATTTTACTATTCTGTGCGTGATGTAGTCAGCATATTCTCAGCACCTATTAACGTGGCAGTTAGTGTTCTTTAGGGTTTAACGATAGTTTTATTCTTTCGTGAGTTATTTACGCTAGTTTCATTGGTTATTTGTTTAAGGCATTACGTCCAGTTTACGTAACAAAACAAAACTGGGTGACATCTCGGCTTTTCGAATAACGATATTTTGCTTGCTGCTTTTTATCAAGCGTCCTTATTGTTGATGGAGATCTTACTATTCTGTAGGTGATGTAGCATATTCTGAACACCTGTCAACGATGTGGCTTAGCAATGGTTTTAGTCTTCCGCAGATTATTTACGCTAGTTTTACGGGGTTCGTTTTCACTTTTTTTTAGCAGTTTATGTAAAAAAAAAAAAAATAACAAATTAGCACTTGACTTCAAAATCTATATCCACAATCTGCCGCCACTTGAAAAAGATAGGAAAAGTGAGCACGAAAATCTTCTTGGAAAACGCATGGCTCTCATAAGTTTGCGAAACGTTCAGTCAGAATCACGAAGGAAAAAATCTTGGATTTCGGTTGGTCTGTCTGTCCTACCTCGTTCTTCCAAGTGATTTCCATTCGGCCAGAATCACTAGGGAAAAAAATCTGGGATTTGGGTTGGTCTGTCTGTCCTACCTCGTTCTTCCAAGTGATTTCCATTCGGTCAGAATCACTAGGAAAAAAATCTTGGATTTGGGTTGGTCTGTCTGTCCTACCTCGTTATTCCAAGTGATTTCCATTCGGCCAGAATCACTAGGGAAAAAATCTTGGATTTGGGTTGGTCTGTCTGTCCTACCTCGTTCCTCCTAGTGATTTCCATTCAGCCAGAATCACTAGGGAAAAAATCTGGGATTTGGGTTGGTCTGTCTGTCCAACCTCGTTCCACCAAGTGATTTCCATTCGGCCAGAATCACTAGGGAAAAAAATCTTGTATTTCGGTTGGTCTGTCTGTCCTACCTCGTTCCTCCAAGTGATTTCCATTCGGCCAGAATCACTAGGGAAAAAATCTTGGATTTGGGTTGGTCTGTCTGTCCTACCTCGTTCTTCCAAGTGATTTCCATTCGGCCAGAATCACTAGGGAAAAAATCTTGGATTTGGGTTGGTCTGTGTGTCCTACCTCGTTCCTCCTAGTGATTTCCATTCAGCCAGAATCACTAGGGAAAAAAATCTTGGATTTCGGTTGGTCTGTCTGTCCTACCTCGTTCCTCCAAGTGATTTCCATTCGGCCAGAATCACTAGGGAAAAAATCTTGGATTTGGGTTGGTCTGTCTGTCCTACCTTGTTCCTCCTAGTGATTTCCATTCAGCCAGAATCACTAGGGAAAAAATCTTGGATTTCGGTTGGTCTATCTGTCCTACCTCGTTCCTCCTAGTGATTTCCATTCAGCCAGAATCACTAGGGAAAAAATCTTGGATTTCGGTTGGTCTGTCTGTCCTACCTCGTTCTTCCAAGTGATTTCCATTCGGCCAGAATCACTAGGGAAAAAATCTTGGATTTGGGTTGGTCTGTCTGTCCTACCCCGTTCCTCCTAGTGATTTCCATTCAGCCAGAATCACTAGGGAAAAAAATCTTGGATTTCGGTTGGTCTGTCCTACCCAGTTCCTCCTAGTGATTTCGATCTTTTTCTTTTTCAAAAAAAAAAAAAAAAAAAAAAAAAAAAAGAAAGGTCTGATTAGTATAAAAAAAAGTTCCCAAGAAGATCAAGTGAAAATATTTGAAAGCAGCTTAATTTTTCCTTTAGAGGAATCAACATGCTACCAATTAAATGGCAAGAGGTGATTCAAAATAATCGCAAATATACAAAAATGATTCCTAGTTAAATAATTCATGAATAAATCATAATTAACTGAAACGAAAATTATTCAAATCTCAAACAGTTTTTAAAAGACCTATATCTCACCAAAAATCTGTATCGAAAAAGGAAGTAGAAATGCATCAAAGGAGCTTCTTCCTGTTTTAATTTTAGAGTTATTCACTCATAGAAAATTTGATTTCACCACCGCTTAGTCTTTCGACTTGACCACCTTCTACTCCACTCATATATATATATATATATATATATATATATATATATATATATATACACAAATTTCGTCGAACATAATAGACATTTTCTGCCTACTTATTTTCTTGTTGATCCTTTCATATTGCCGCATTGATTTTATAGTATTGGTTGGGTTTTATGGCATATCAACCAATGTTGGTTATTTAATGCCAAACTCTTTATATATATATATTAAATATACATTATTTGGTTTGGTTGGGTTTTATGACATATCAACCAATGTAGGTTATTTAACGCCAAATAATCTTTATACATATATATCATCATATACATATATATAATCATATTTATACATATATATTAAATATCTAGGATTTGGTTTGATTGGGTTTCATGGCATATCAACCATTGTTGGTTATTTAATGCCAAATCCTCTTTATACATATATATTAAATATATAGGATTTGGTTTGGTTGGGTTTTATGGCATATTAACCATTGTGGGTTATTTAATGCCAAATCTTATTAATACATATATATTAAATATACATTATTTGGTTTGGTTGGGTTTTATGGCATATTAACCATTGTGGGTTATTTAATGCCAAATCTTATTTATACATATATATTAAATATATAGGATTTGGTTTGGTTTGGTTGGGTTTTATGGCATATCAACCATTGTGGGTTATTTAATGCCAAATCCTCTTTACACATATATAATAAATATACATGATTTGGTTTGGTTGGGTTTTAAGGCATATCAACCATTGTGGGTTATTTAATGCCAAATCATATTTATACATACATATTAGATATATAGGATTTGGTTGGGTTGGGTTTTATGGCATATCAACCATTGTGGGTTATTTAATGCCAAATCCTCTTTATACATATATATTAAATATCTAGGATATGGTTTGGTTGGGTTTTATGGCATATCAACCATTGTTGGTTATTTAATGCCAAATCCTCTTTATACATATATATTAAATATATAGGATTTGGTTTGGCTGGGTTTTATGGCATATTAACCATTGTGGGTTATTTAATGCCAAATCTTATTTATACATATATATTAAATATATAGGATTTGGTTTGGTTGGGTTTTATGGTATATCAACCATTGTGGGTTATTTAATGCCAAATCCTCTTTTTACATATATATTAAATATCTAGGATATGGTTTGGTTGGGTTTTATGGCATACCAACCATTGTGGATTATTTAATGTCAAATCTTATTTATACATATGTATTAAATATATAGGATTTTGTTTGGTTGGGTTTTATGGCATAACAACCATTGTGGGTTATTTAATGCCAAATAATCTTTATACATATATATTGAATATCTAGGATTTGGTTTGGTTGGGTTTTATGGCATATCAACCATTGTTGGTTATTTAATGCCAAATCATATTTATACATATATATTAAATATATATGATTTGGTTTGGTTGGGTTTTATGGCATATCAACCATTATGGGTTACTTAATGCCAAATTGTATTTATACATATATTAGATATCTAGGATATGGTTTGGTTGGGTTTTATGGCATATCAACCATTGTGGGTTATTTAATGCCAAATCATATTTATACATATATATTAAATATCTAGGATTTGGTTTGATTGGGTTTTATGGCATATCAACCATTGTTGGTTATTTAATGCCAAATCCTCTTTATACATATATATTAAATATAGAGGATTTGGTTTGGTTGGGTTTTATGGCATATTAACCATTGTGGGTTATTTAATGCCAAATCTTATTAATACATATATATTAAATATACATTATTTGGTTTGGTTGGGATTTATGGCATATTAACCATTGTGGGTTATTTAATGCCAAATCTTATTTATACATATATATTAAATATATAGGATTTGGTTTGGTTTGGTTGGGTTTTATGGCATATCAACCATTGTGGGTTATTTAATGCCAAATCCTCTTTACACATATATAATAAATATACATGATTTGGTTTGGTTGGGTTTTAAGGCATATCAACCATTGTGGGTTATTTAATGCCAAATCATATTTATACATACATATTAAATATATAGGATTTGGTTGGGTTGGGTTTTATGGCATATCAACCATTGTGGGTTATTTAATGCCAAATCCTCTTTATACATATATATTAAATATCTAGGATATGGTTTGGTTGGGTTTTATGGCATATCAACCATTGTTGGTTATTTAATGCCAAATCCTCTTTATACATATATATTAAATATATAGGATTTGGTTTGGCTGGGTTTTATGGCATATTAACCATTGTGGGTTATTTAATGCCAAATCTTATTTATACATATATATTAAATATATAGGATTTGGTTTGGTTTGTTTGGGTTTTATAGTATATCAACCATTGTGGGTTATTTAATGCCAAATCCTCTTTTTACATATATATTAAATATCTAGGATATGGTTTGGTTGGGTTTTATGGCATACCAACCATTGTGGGTTATTTAATGTCAAATCTTATTTATACATATGTATTAAATATATAGGATTTTGTTTGGTTGGGTTTTATGGCATATCAACCATTGTGGGTTATTTAATGCCAAATAATCTTTATACATATATATTGAATATCTAGGATATGGTTTGGTTGGGTTTTATGGCATATCAACCATTGTTGGTTATTTAATGCCAAATCATATTTATACATATATATTAAATATATATGATTTGGTTTGGTTGGATTTCATGGCATATCAACCATTGTTGGTTATTTAATGCCAAATCATATTTATACATATATTAAATATCTAGGATATGGTTTGGTTGGGTTTTATGGCATATCAACCATTGTGGGTTATTTAATGCCAGATAATCAAATATATATGATTTGTTAACACATTCTGTTTATAACATTTTTAAATGAGTCTAAGCGTCACTTTTTTGCACTTACTTTAAATAGTTTTAAGTATTACTATATAACCATGACATTTTAACTGTCAGTCATTCGTTTGCACACATTTAAAATATATATATATATATATATATATATATATATATATATATATATATATATATATATGTGTGTGTGTGTGTGTGTAAGAGATTAGTTTGTCTGTAATTTCATTTTTAAATAAGTTAGAAATAATTTGTTTGCATACTATTATTGCTATTGTTTCTACATTGTTAAATGTTTTCAATATAAATGTAATTCAATTAGTCTCTAATACGTGTAAATCAAGTCAATATTAATCATTTGTTTACACACAGTGAAGTGTTTCCAAGTGATATTTAACATTAATTATCCTATTCAAAATTACTCTACTAAATTGAATAGCTTTAAATAGAAATGTTTTCGACAATTAAACCGTACTTACATTTAAAGTGCGTGCTTATGCTAAACTGAATTATTTGAAATAGAACTGTTTTTTGACATTGAAACTGTATTTGCACTAAACTGATTTGTTTAATATAGAACTGTTTTGACATTTAACTGTGTATAAACAAACCTGTACTTATACTAAACTGAATTAGCTGAATTAGAACCGCTTGACTAAACTGAATAGCTCAAAATAGAAGTGTTTTTCATCATTAACCTGTACTTATATTCAAACTGCGTGCTCATGCTAAACTGAATTATTTGAAATTGAACAGTTTTTGACATTGAAACTGTACTTACACAAAACTGAATTGTTATATATAACTGCTTGATTAGTTTGAAATAGAAATGTTTTTGACAATTAAACTGTGTACTCATGCTAAACTGAATTGTTTTAAATGGAACTGATTATTTACCGAAATATGGATTTGGCGTTAAATAACCTACAAAGGTTGATATGCCTTAAAACCCAACAAATCAAACCAAACCAAAATTACTCATTCGTTTGCACACTGTTAAACGGTGCCAAGTATTGTTATGTATCACTAATAATTCAATTAAACCTCAGTGATTCTTTTATCCTCATCAACATCTTGTGCCATCAGCACAGATATCCCTGATTCTCTCTCGCCACCCCTCCCTCTCGTTCATCGCCTCCGGCAGGTCCTCAGGGCTACACCCCGTATCCACACAGGGCTACTGTATATAGGTTCGAGCTGGTCGCCCTGCTTTTGCTCGGCCTTGTGAAGTGATCCATTGGAGTATATTACTTATGAGCTCGTCACTACTTCTCCAGCGATGTCCTGCATGTCTGGTTCGTTTAACTTTGATAGTTTTCGTGATGGATGGTAGGTGGCTGTTTAGCTGCTGCTTTGCGGGGTGTTGCTTTCGGGACTTGTTTAATATTGCTCGCAGCATTCTTGTGTAGATGCCGTTAAGCTTTTTAAAAAAGCTTGATTTGTTTATACTCAATTAGATGATCGAACCATTCCATTTCTGACAATTCAATTTAGTATATGTCATTTGTTTGCGCTGAGTTTATATGTTAAACAGTTCTATTTGACCCTTGGATAGGACCCCGTTCAGGTGCTATCACTGCGGGTCACAGTGGACCTGGGAGTAATAGCAATGAAGGGGTACTCCACATTTTCCAAAGCTCCAGTATTACTAGTGCTTTACCATCAAATTGTTTAGTGTCATATGCAAGACCCTCTTTTGTAGTGATGGTGGTGATGGTAGTGGTTGGGTCATACACTTCTGCAGAGATACAATCGGTGAATTCTACAGCCCCAGCTGACTTGGCTCCATTGACTTGAATTTGTCTTCAGTTATTGAATATTCAGTAAAATGGACTCACATTCTTTCTTAGATACTGCTTTTGGTAGCGCGAGCAATCCAGTTAAAAATTAGATTTTTAATTCAGATATATATATATATATATATATATATATATCATCATCATCATCATCATCATGTCGCGCTATCAGCACGGATATTCCTGACTCTCTGTTGCCACATTTCCCTATCGTCCATTGCTTTCGGTAGATCCTCAGGGGTACATCCCGTATCGGCACAGAGCTGCTGTATGTAGGTTCGTGCTGGACGTCCTACCTTTGCTCGTCCATGTGAAGGGGTCCACTGGAGTACATTACTCACGAGCTCGTCCCTACTTCTCCAGCAGTGTCCCACGTTTCTGGTTCGTCTAATTTTGATAGTTTTCGTGATGGGTGGTAGGTGGCCGGATAGCTGCTGCTTTGTAGGGTGCTGTCTCCAGGACTTGTTGAATATTGCACGCATCATTCTCGCGTAATTGCCGTCGAGCATTTTCTCCATCCGTTTTGTCAGCGTCTATGTAGTGCATCCATATTGGAGTATCGACACGATCGTTACTTGGAAGAAACTGCGCTTCATTTTATAGGTCAGGTCTGACTTCCATATGACCGATAGCTCATCGATAGCTGTCCATGCCTTTGCTAGTCGCGTGTCGATGCCTGTCTCGGTTGATGAGACACTGCACCCTAGGTAGGCGAACTTGTCAACTACTTTCAGAGTGCTACTGTTTTGTGTTGAGATGTTGCCTGATTAAAGCACATATATTCCGTCAAGTGTGCATTGACATGGAGGCCGATGGCAGTAGCAGCTCGTTCCAGACTATGTAGCAGAGTTTCGGCATTTGCCAGAAGCGCTATGTCATCGGCGTAGTCGGCATCGGTAATTGTTTTTGCGGGGCACCTTCTGCTTCTTTCTTTTGTTAGCTTGCAACCGTTGTCTTTGATTTTAATGATAGACGTTCTAAGTACGTAGTCTAGACAGATGTAAAGGAAAAGGGCATAAATCTGACTCTTACAACGGGTTTAGAGGTATGTTTTCGTTTTTTATTCACAGGGAACGAAATACTACCCCAAAGTGTCTGATTTATCCACTTTTCCACCCATTTTTATCATCTGATCAGATTCATCAAAATCTATAATTTCTCCCCCCCTATATATATATATATATATAGGGGGAGAAATTATAGATTATAGAGGTGCCCGTGGTGTAATTGTTATCGTCGTTGAAAATGAACACGGCGATACGAGCACATAGCACTAATACCCTTGGGAAAGGTATGAATCCAATTATTCTCCCTCCAGCTATGGGTAAATTGTAGGACAGACTGGGTTCTTCAGCCTTGGTCAGGCAACTAGTCTAGGAGAAGGAAAACTCTGAATTAAAACCTGTTAAACTCCGCTTAAAAATTGACCTAGTGTCATATCCTGCCCAAGCGGAGGGGTTGGTAAATAGGATATATATATATATATATATATATATATATAAGGTATAAAACCTTAAAATCCCGAAAATGAATCGTCAATGAAAACGAACTAAAATAACATTTCATATACAAACACTTTCTTCCAGTAACAGTCAGTTTTTTTTTAGGTATTCTCAATCATCAGACACGTAATGAGTTGTTTTTTTTTCAAAACCATCAGACTTGTCAAACTTATACACTAATAAAAGCGGGAGCAGGATAATTGTAGTTGGTGCTTGCAATATATATATATATATATTAATTGGAATCACCATGACTAGAAAATCCGGCACCCACTTACGTGCGACAAACAGAACACTGAACAGCTGATTCGACCTTATTGGGTCTTATCAGCAGTGCATATCGTGATCTCCGCCATTGGAGATCGAACCAACAATCACAGGATGCAGAAGCCGAAACTCTACACCTGTGCCACCGGTCCAAGCCACAGTCAAGCGATGCCAAATTAACTAGTCATGGTGAAAATGCGCGACCAATTAACCTGATGTATCTTGAAGTTATGTTTTTAAAGTATCATGTTGCCCTACAGAGGACACGGTCACCTCTAAGGCCACGTCTTCCCAAGTTGGCGTTATGCAACCGCATAAACTTAACCTCATAGACTAGAAATAGATAATATAATTTTAAATAGAGAAATTCCTCTATTTAAAATTATATATATATATATATATATGAAAATTAATTCGACGGTATGTAAATATACAAATATGGGGAAAAAATGGTAACCATATTTACCAACCCCACTGCTCGGGCAGGATATGACACAAGATCAATTTTTAAGCGGAGTTAAACAGGTTTGAAATCAGAGTTTTCCTTCTCCTAGACTAGTTGCCTCACCAAGGCTAAAGAACCTAGTCCGTCTTACTATTTACCCATAGCTGGAGGGAGAATAATTGGATTCATACCTTTCCCAAGGGTATTAGTGCTATGTGAAATGCAATCAGCCTGGTCCAGGATTTGAACTCGTGTCACCGTGTCCATTTCCTACGACGATAACCATTACACCACGGGCACCTCCACTTTTTTTTTAATCCGCTCGGGCAGGTTATGACACAAGGTCAATTTTTTAAGCGGAGTTTAAAAGGTTTGAATTCAGAGGTTTCCTTCTAGACTAGTTGCCCAACCAAGGCTGAAGAACCTAGTCTGACCTACTATTTACACATAGCCGGATTGAGAACAATTAGATTCATACCTTTCCCAACGGTATTAATGCTATGCGAAATGCAATCAGTCTCGTCCAGGATTTGAACTCGTGTCGCCGTGTCCATTTCCTACGACGATAACCATTACACTACGGGCACCTAAAAAAAAAGCCCCGGTAACCATGGGTGATTTTATTCATATTTGAATTCTTTGCCAACGTTAAATGTCTTGATTTTCATAGTAAACATCAAATCAATGTTAATATACAATGTTGTAACTTCGGAATTATATTCAATTTTAAAACTTTTTACATTCAAATACAATTTACAGCCTTCTGAATGTTGATATAAAAAAACCAAAACGTTTAACGGTGGCAAATTATTCCAGTATAAATAGAATTATCGTCTTAATACTTTGTTATTTCATATATATATATATATATATATATATATATATATATATATATATATATATATGAGAATTGATCTGATTTCCCGGCTAAAAAAAAGTGTTAATTTTTTTATCAAAAAAGAGACTTAAGAAGCTGTAAATTTTTCTATCAAACAATCAGAACTTATCTGCTTGTTTTAAAATTTCTGGAGATACTTCGAAGACAACATTATTTAACTTGCTGCTAAAAATTTGAAGGGTCATAAACCCGAAATAATTTGAAATATCTTTCCTTCCTAGATTGTTTAAATATATATTTTTAACCAATCAGAATCATTGATAAATTATCAAATTCTTAATCGAATTTCGAGCTTATCCCAATTACATAAATAAGTAATGTGAGAATTAATTTCTTCTATACTTAATCAACACCCAGAAGTTATGAAGTGTCTCATTGCAAATCGACTTTTCAATTCATTTTTTAAATGTTAATATAACAGCCTAAATAATAAAATACCAGCAGCAACCGCATATACGTTAAGGCAGAAATACATTTTCTCCCATAGTGATATCTACAAACAGAACATTTACACACACAAAATATATCCTTTTAGAGTAGCCTTACAATAACTGTAATATTACATTCATGAATCTTAACTATCTCAGTGAAAATATACGCTCAGACGTAATAATCTTTGCTTACAAGAAAAAAAAACTTTGCCACCTTTGTTTTTCAAGAAACTTTTTGCTCAATTTAAAGAAATGAAAATTTATCGATTTGTTGATTCGATTTTTATTCAATCATTTATACCTTTGTGATTTTGGTTGGTTTGTTTTATTTGTTTTGTTTGGTTTTATGGCATATCAACCTTTGTAGGTTATCTAACGCCAAACCCATTTTTATGTAAATAATCTGTTCTATTGAAAACAGTTCAGTTTAGCATAAGTACACAGTTTAATTGTCAAAAACATTTCCATTTCAAACTATTCAAGCAGTTATATGTAATAATTCAGTTAAGTGTAAATACAGTTTTAATGTCGAAAAACAGTTCTATTTGAAATAATTCAGTTAAGCATAAGCATGCAGTTTAAGTGTAAGTACGGTTTAATTGTCAAAAACGTTTCTATTTCAAGCTATTCAGTTTACTCAATTCATTTTAGCATAAGTATGGTGTTAGTTCTATTTAACCCATAGATAGGGCCCTATCAGGTGCTACCACTCCGGGCCAGAGTGGACCTGGGAGTGATGGCAATGAAGGGGTACTCTGCATTCCCCAAAGCTCCAGCACTGCTGGAACCTCACCATCAGATTGTTATGTGCCATATCCAGGACACTCGTTCGGGGGGTCTTACCCCTCTGCAGAGGTGCAGTCAGTGTATTCTACAGCCCCAGCTGACTGGGCAAGATTTTGGTTGGGTTTGGCTGGATATAATGGCATTTCAACAATTATAGTTTATTTAATGCCAAATCCTTTATTATACATATAAACAGTTCTATTTCAAACAATTCAGTTTAGCATAAGTACACATTCTATTTACACAGTTAAATGTAAAAACTGTTCATTTCAAACAATTCAGTTGAGCATAAGTACACGCTTCAGTTCTATTTGACCAATAGATAGAATCATATTAGGTACTACCGCTCCGGGACAGAGTGCACCTGGGAGCAATCGCAATAAAGAGGTATTCCACATTCCCCAAAGTTCCAGCATTACCGAAGTCTCAGCATCAGATTATTTCGTGTCAAACTAGGATACTCGTTGGGGAGAGATTTAGCCCGCTGCAGAGATACAGTCGGTGTATTTTACAGCCCATCACTTTGTGTATTATCAGCTAAGAAGATATCTTAGGTGTATTTAACTAAAATCTTATCTTTCTACTACGATCTAATTTTTTTAATTGATCGTTTAGTTAGGCGCTCTGAGGAACGATTGAACTTGAAATTTTTTTATCAAGTTGGAATAAATTCCGTCACAAGGACTTGAAATGCTTTAGCAAGTGTATGGAGATAACATCATTCCTTGTACATGGCAAAATAGGTTCCGATAGGGTTCTGAGGAGGTTTACGATGACTCCAGGAGCGGGATGTCTTCAACAAGCAGGACTTATGCTAAACTGAATTATTTCAAATAGAACTGTTTTTGAGTTTGAAACTGTATTTATACTAAACTAAGTTGTTTAACAGAACTGTTCTGACATGTAACTGTGTGTAAACAAAATCGGCACTTATACTAAACTGAATTAGCTGAATTAGAATTGCTTGACTAAACTGAATAGCTCGAAATAGAAATGTTTTTTTTTATAATTAAACAGTACTTACATTTAAAGTGTGTGCTTATGCTAAACTGAATTGTTTTAAATAGAACTTATTTACATAAAAATGAATTTGGCGTTAAATAACCTACAAAGGTTGATATGCCATAAAACCCAACAAACCAAACCAAATACTAGGTTGTCACTATGAAGACCCAGAGAGTGGTATCAGTGTCGCACAAGCGTATGCCACTATAATCCAATGACGTAAAGATGTCTCACTACCTTATCTTCTTACGCATCTTGTATAGTTTTCACTTGATGAATTAGTTTTTATTCAGTATGTTTAAGTTTTAATTTTGGTGGTAAAGACAGTTAAGATGCTTGGTTGGTTAGGTTTCTTTGCATTATGGCACATCAAATCCTGTGGGTTATTTAATGTCAAAGCCATCCTTCTAGAAGAACAGTAGCGGTACTATTTAACCCATATCTGGGGTTTCTTTGTTTAATGGCATATCAACCTTTGTGGGTTATTTAATGTTAAAGCCATCCTTCTAGAAGAACAGTAGTGGTACTATTTAATCCATAGCTGGGGTTTCTTTGTTTAATGGTATATCAACCTTTGTGGGTTATTTAATGTCAAAGCCATCCTTCTAGAAGAACAGTAGTGGTACTATTTAACCCATAGCTTGGGGGATAAGGTAATTCCAAGGGTATTAGGCGAAAGTGAACGTAATCGCGCAACTAGAGTTTAAACCCGTTTACTAGGTTGTCACATTTCAGTATGCTACCTACTACGCCATAGAGACTCCCTCCTGTTCAGATGTGATAGTCATCACACACACACTTTTTCGCTAACCTTTCTTCATTTTATTCGTATCTATCGATCAGTCTATTTCTTAAAGTTATATTTAACTTTTATTTATACTAAGCAACCCAAGGTTCAACGAGTACAAATGGTACACATTATTTTTAACGTCACTTCACGAAACTAATATGGAAGCCGAATTGAGACAAAATAATGCATTAATCCGCTTTATTTCTTTTTTGGTGGGTCCAAGGAACATATCAAAAATAGACCACTTAGTGCTAGCGTGTACGATTCTAATACCATTTTTTTTATGGTTGTCTTTATTGATATTCGAAGGGCCTAAATAGAAGGTAAAAATTCTGTATTTCAAGCTCAAATAGATATTCAATAATCAATTAAATCTTTAAATCATTTAAAGAAGATTTAATTGATTATTGAAATTCTATAAGAAAATATCTATCGTGTAATATTCTATCTTGATATTGTAGTTTTTTTCTGCTTCATGAAAAATGTTCATGATTAAATATGAACAAAATAGGCTACTTTTCGTCGTATCTATCAAAGTCTGTTTTCTATCTATCTATCTATCTATCTATCTATCTATCTATCTATCTATCTATCTATCTCATTCTGTTCAATATCTATCTATCTATCTATCTATCTGAGCAGGTTCATATCTATATGTCTATCTCACACTGCTTATCAAAACTATATATATATATATATATATATATATATATATATATATAATCATCATATCGCGCTGGTAGCACAGATATCCCTGACCCTCTCTTGCCACTCCTCCCTATTGTTCATCGCCCTAGGTAGGTCTTCAGGACAACATCCCGTATCCTCACATAGCTGCTGAATGTATGCTCGTGCAGGTCATCCTGCTTTTGCACGGCCATGTATGGGGGTCCATAAGAGTACATCTCTTATGAGTTCGTTCCTGCTTCTCCAGCAGTGTCCTGCATGTCTGGTTCGTCTAACTTGAATAGTTTTCGTGATAGGGGGCAGGTGGCCGTACTATATATATATATATATATATATATATATATATATATATATATATATATATATATATATATATATCTTTTTCATCATATCTATCTATCTATCTATCTATCTATCTATCTATCTCATTCTGTTCAATATCTATCTATATATCTATCTATCGACAGGACAATGAATACGAATGATCACTGGCATCTACAGGGTTTCCAAGTGAAATTTTGCTTTCAGGACTCCCAGTAAAAATTCAAGTCCCAAATGACTATTTAATAATCAATTGAATAACGATTCTGATATAACATCAAACTTTTCGAGTTGTATTTTTTCTTCTGTTTAGCAAAATGTTAAATATAAAAAATTTAATCAGCTTTTTGGTGTATAATAATGAAAATCTAATCAAATATGATGGCAGTCAGAAATTCATGACTCCACAGGTCCCTGATAGAAGAAGAAGAAGAAGAAGAAGAAGAAGAAGAAGAAGAAGAAGAAAACAACGTTATAAACAAATCGTATAAGCATATGAAGAGAAAGGGAGAGAGAGAGAGAGAGAGAAAAGACCAGAGAGAGTGAGAGAGAAAAGACGAGAGAAAGAGAGAGAGAGAGAGAGAGAGAGAAAAGACGAGAGAGAGAGAGAGGATGAGAGAAAGAGAGAAAGAAAGATAGAAGACGAACAAAAGAGAGAGAAAGAGAAAGAGAGAGAAAGAGAAGACGAGCAAAAGAGGGAGAAAGAGAGAGAGACAGAGACAGAGACAGAGAAAAGACGAGAGAGAGAGAGAGAGAGAGAGAAAAGACGAGAGAGAGAGAGAGAAGATGAGAGAAAGAGAAAAAGAAAGACAGAAGACGAACAAAAGAGAGAGAAAGAGAAAGAGAGAGAGAAAGAGAAGACGAGCGAAAGAGGGAGAAAGAGAAAGAGAGAGAGAGAGAAAGAGAAAAGACGAGAGAGAGAAGACGAGAGAAAAAGAAAGAAAGAGAGAGAGAGAAGACGAGAAAAAGAGAGAGAAAAAGAAAGCGAAAGAGAGAGAGAAAGAGAAAAGACGAGAGAGAGAGAAGACGAGAGAAAAAGGGAGAAAGAGAAAGAAAAAGAGAGAGAGAGAAAAAAAGAAAGAGAAAGAGTGCGAGAGAGAAAAAAATGAGAGAGAGAGAGAGAGAGAGAGAGAAAAGATGAGAGAAAGAGAAAGAGAGTTTAGGAAGAAATGTTCTGTTTTCTGTTATCCTAAAACAAACTCCAGCTTGAAAATGTCTCCGTTTCATGCCTGTTACTGTTAACAATAAGAACTTTTTCTATAGTGAGAAATCATTAAGACAAAAAGAGAGCGAGTAAGTATCCCCGCCCCCAACCCCCCCAAAAAACTATGTGACATCATCATCATCATCATCATGTCGTGCCGCTAGCACGGATATCCCCGACCCTCTCTCGCCACTTCTCCCTATCGTTCATCGCCTCTGGCAGGTCTTCAGGGCTACATACCGTATCCTCACATAGCTGCTGAATGTATGTTCGAGCTGGTCGTCCTGCTTTTGCCTGGCCATATGTGGGGGTCCATAGGAGTACATCACTTATGAGCTCGTCCCTGCTTCCCTAGCAGTGTCCTGCGTGTCTGGTTCTTTTAGCTTGGATAGTTTTCGTGATGGGAGGTAGGTAGCCGTATAGTTGGTGCCTTGTGGGGTGTTGCCGCCAGGACTTGTTCAATATTGCTCGCAGCATTCTTGTGTAATCGCCGTCTAGTTTCTTCTCCATCCGTTTAGTTAGCGTCCAAGTAGTGCATCCATATAGCAGTATCGACACGACCGCTGCCTGGAAGAAACTACGTTTCATTTTATCGGTTAGGTGTGATTTCCATATGATCGATAGTCTATCGATAGCTGTCCATGTCTTCGTTCGTCGCGCGTGGATGTCCTTTTCGGTTGATGAGACGCTACTTCCTATGTAGGTGAATTTGTCTTCTATCTGCCCCTGCCCACTGCTATACCTCCCAGAATGAAGCTTACGATTCTGGACGTTTGGCTGAAATCGTGCAAACAAACAATGTTGAGCCCTTCGGCGTTCGGACGGGTGAACATTGGATGAATTATAAGATCATTATTAGTAATTTCTTTATTGTTATTCATATTTGTTTGTTATGTCTCTCCTTGGGCATCTCCAGCTTTTTACTATTTTCTCACATCAAACTTTAAAAAAGAAAAAAAAAGTACCTCTGGACCGAATGCAGTATCTATATACAGATTAAATTCTATTTAGTAATTAATCTGATAATTCCTAATTAGATTCAAAAGTTGTTCAAAAGTAATTGCTATAACTCATTTTAGTTTACGTTCATCTCGAGAAAGCAAATTCTTCAAGACTTTTTCTTTGATTCAAGTTCTCAAATTAATTATATTTTCTATATATTTTTCGTTCTATAATCTCTTCAAAGCTTTTTTGATATCTCCAAAGTTGACATTTCATTACTTTAATAACTTAGTTATTTTCTGTTTTTCAGCAATTGTTAGATCTTTCCATGATCCAGGTTTTAACATATATTATGAACAAAAATATTTTTTTATTTGATTCCTGACGTCTTAAACTAATCTGAGTATAATTTACTTATCAGTCAATTTTCGTAAATTCTAAATATCTTTAAAAATAACCATTAGAAATGGCAGGAAAAAAAATGGAGGAATTTGAATTTGATTGGTTCAGAATATTTTGATTTATTGGGGTCTATTTGATTTGCATAAAAATTTAAGTCTGGGGCGTTGAGCACTCTGGCGAAGGAATTTTCGGTCGCCGCTTGCATAATGCACAGCTCTTCGAAAGAATTGAGAACTTTGGTAGCCGATATGGTATAAAATTGTAAACAAACGGACGCTGCTGCTGTTGCTGCATAAATACCTTAAAAATTCCCTTAGCCAACGTGGTATGCTTGTAGGCCGAGCGGTCTGAGATTTAGTCTAACGAAAAGTTGGATGGGTTTCGATCCCGGCTTCGAGCGTCCTACGTGTCGAGCCACACTGAAGAGTTCTGATAGAACAGTCTGTCTGTGGATGACAATATATATATATATATATATATATATATATATATATATATATATATGCAAAACAACAATCATCTGGCAGTTAAGAAAATGGAATGAATTGAAAATCGAAAATACGAAAAAATACAGACAAAAAACCGTTGGGATTTCGTTTTTGTGTGGTTGTAAGTGTGTGAGTGTATTTGGGTGTGTGCGTATGCGTGTATGTGTTATAGTTACGTATGGATGCGTGTTTTTATTAGGTTAAGCCAGGCTAGGAACGTAGCGCGTTGAATTCAAGTGTATATTAATAATTTGTTGCATATTGAGCATTCTCCATATTATATTGCATTTGGTTTGACACATACCCATAAAGTGATTTAGTGACAACCAACACTTTTATCTTACAATATATATATATAGCTTTTGAGATTCCGTTCGCTCGATCAACTCTGTGGAGTAAAAACTTATTCGAGCGATTAAAATTATTTTTCTAGTTGCTCGGCGGTCGATCAACATTCGCAATGAAACGCGTCTCTTCAAATATAGAAAAAGTAAATCTGATTCTTTTTACAACTTAAAAGTATGCCATTGAAGATTCACAAGTTGCTTAGAATGACCTAGAATGACATTTAGTGAATTCTTTAGTCTTGTGTCTGACGCCTGACGACCGTCGAAATGTTCGACTGAATAAAAGGGAGTCTCATCCCAAAAGTATTCCTCAATCATCAAAAGATCTTACAAATGGAATTTAGAATAACCAGCCCTTTTTTCTCTTGGACGTCTGGTAATTTTAAACATACGTATAATTAACGCTTCCACAGTGGGACCAAAATATCTCTGTTGTCCAGATTGAAGACGCTTACAGACTTTTTGAAATTCATTTGGAAAAAATATCCTTAATTCAACATCGATATTCGCTCCCTGTTTACGAAAAGAAAGAAAAAAAATACGTATACTTCTGTCAACCACGCATTGAAAAACAAATTATGCAATTCGATAATATTCATATTTTTTTCTCTTACTTCTTAACGCCTAGAATGTCTGGACTTGTAAAATTATTGACAATTATTGACTGAAAATGGAGTCGGTCGAGTTAAATGATTTTGGGGTGTGTAAATTTTTCCTCACTCTCGACCTCTGGACGAATGATTTCTTTTTCAAACCTCATTGGCTGTATATATATATATATATATATATATATAAGACTTGAACGTCTTCACTGGAAGATCATAAAAAAGAGGCAGTCCGTGGTATTTAACAGGACTTGTCGAGATAACAATTTGCAGCCTAAATATATATATATATATATATATATATATATATATATATATATATATAAATCGCACACAAATCACTAACCAAAAAAGAATAAGACTTCTTAACAAACTACATCTCCAAAACCAGCAACTTCTACGGACTACCAAAAATACACAAATCCAAACAAATAAAAAACGCCGGAGAAACACAAAAATCAGAATATATAGAAATCCCACACCCCAGTGACCTCAAATTCAGGCTCATTGTAGCAGGCCCGTCATGCCCGACTAGCAGACTAAGCACACTAATAGACATCTAGCTACAACCTTTCCTAAATAAAATTAAAAGTTATATTAAGGACAACATACATTTTTTATACTCCATGCCAGAACAAATTGATCCCAACACACTCATAGCCATATTTGACGTTACAAATCAAGTAGTAATATCTCCCATGAATTAGGAAAACAAGCCATCTCATTTTGGAGAGATAAACACCCAGATACATTACACCCAAAATTCGACAAAAATTTTATCATAGAGATTATAGAAATAATTCTCAACAATAACTCCTTCCAATTCAACAACATTAACTATATCCAGACACTAGGAACAGCCATGGGAACTAAAATGGCGCCAACATACGCTACCCTAACCCTAGCGTATTTAGAAGAAAATCTATATGAAATAATGGGTAAAAAATACGGCAACGACACAAAAGAAGACTTTACCAAATCATGGAAAACATACTTGGACAATTGCTTCATATTCTAGAAGTACCCATGGGGAGACATCAACGAATTGCACGAACTACTACAAAACCTACACCCCAAAATAAAATTTGCTATGGAACACAGCCTAAAAGAATTACCATTTTTAGACATCCTTATAAAAAACGTAAATGGCAAAATCATCAAAGATATGTACTACAAACCAACAGACACCCAACAATACCTCCACTTCAGAAGCCACCACCCAAAAAACTGTATAAAAACCATCCCTTACACTCTAGCACATAGAATACGCACAATAATCACCGATAACAACCTAAAAAAACGCCTCAAAGAACTACACACAACCCAACACCAGAGAGGATAACCAACAACACTAATAAATAAAGGGTTGGAATTAGCAGAAAAAATACGTCCAAGAGAATTAAGAAACCCGAAAAAACACAACAACGAAACACCCCTAGCATACGTCGCAACCTACAACAAAAATAATCCAGAACTATTCACAGAAATAATGAAAAATCTGGAAGAAATTGAAAACAAGGACAAAATCAAAGAAATACTAAACACAACAAAAATAATTAAAAAGCCAGAGACAACCCAAAAATCTGAAAAGAATACTCACTTCTTCAACATTCGGAGTAAACACAAAACAAGGAGTTACCGAATGCAAAAATAAACGATGCAAAATATGTGATATAATTATAGAAGGTAAATCCTACACCTTTAAAAACCCTGAAACTAAATTCAAAATAAATAAAAACTTAAGCTGCAACTTAAAAAACGTAGTATACATAATTGAATGTAACAAATGCAAAGAAATATGCATAGGATCAACACAGGTTCTGAATACAAGGACATCACTTCACAAGAGTAATATCAAAATAGAAGAAAACAGAAAATTAAATGTTTCGAAACACCTATTCCAATGTAGCAGAGGAAAATAGAATATTATACCAATCTATCAAAACAACGACTACAAGCTACTTCAAATAAAGGAAAGAAACTTTATTGATAATGTCACGTGTTATGCTCCTGAGAGGAGAGAAGTAAGATCAATTTTCCCTACCCTTCAGTGTTTGAATTAACTGGCCCCAAAGATTGACTGTTAAAAGAGGGATACGAATGAAGGTCAATTCTTTACGGTCGGCCTGTTGGACGAAGTAACGAAACCAGTTAGAATGTCGATCAAGCTATCTGCACTCCATAACCCCAACTTGGTAGGACGAAGAAGGGAATACAGGTCGGAAGTAGTTCCCTTTTCGTCAGAGGAAAGAGGGAAAAAGAATTCAGTTTTTAGGTCGGATGTCGCCGTAAGAGGACGCGCTGATCTGATGCCAAAAAAACTCCGGGCTTGCTCTCCCGTGAAAAGAATTGAGTTCTGGAACAGCAGTCGGCGTGACACGATGTATTGTAGCCAAAAACTCCGGGAAGAGAGCGGAGCAGAATTCTTGGACAAGAAGAAAACAGGTGCCTTCCAGCCAATTTCTACAGAATCCCGCTAGCCCGTAAAAGAAAAGAAATCTCAGAAGAAACCCGTCGAAAAAGCTAAGTAAACCTTAAAACCGTTTTCTCCATCCACCATTCTTAAGTATTGCAATTATATGCCCTTTCTTTAAATTTAAAGAAAAAACCATATAAAGAATCATATGTATTCAGAAAAGGAAAGAAATAGACTGAAGAAATTCGTTTCATAAACTGTAAACGAACGAGTGGACTTAACTACCTTTTCAAGTTTTAAAAGTAAAGAAAAAAGAAGAAAGAAAGACATTTATGTTGGAGACTGTTTGTCGGGGAAATATAGCCGGCCCCTATAAATATTTGTTTGGACCTCGACTATTAAAATTTTGGTTATATTTTAAATGTCCCCTCGTTGAAATTTATTTGTTGTGTTATTTACCCAGCGAGTTGTCTTCTTTTGCATGTATATCTTTTTCAGCTTCATTCGTCTCAATTTATTCTCACTAAATGTCTCATTCGCCTCAAAAAACATTACACGGGAATTTGGAATTGCCGAATACAGGGAATAATAATATTCTATCTCAACCTAGGAGCCCATGTCTTCCGTTATCCTAGGGAGTAGAAAGACGAAGTGGTTTGGTGGGTGTGTGTAACGTGAAATTTGGAAACCCTCTTGCCAGTGGCGGTCAGTCTAGCCCCAAATTAATCCCCCACATTATATGCCAGTTCCCATATGCTCGAAAAAGGAATCTTAGCCAGGACTTATTTCGCGAGGGGTCAAGTGCCAGACAGCCCCGACGTCACACGTGTGTAAAATAAACTCCCGTCCTGGGATAAATATTTTATGCATCGTCACAATAAATTCAAACCCAAGTTAAATAAAACATGAACCATACACAAACAGAAATAAACAAACACACACACACACATACACACACACATATATAAATATATATATGCAAAAACATTAGTAATAAAAAACCATTCAAACGAAAAACACTAGTAAATTAAAATCTCACTTAATGCCTATAAACTAGACCTTATGCCAGACATGTGATACATATACAAAAGAAAATGAGAAAAACTACCAGTAAATTTAAAATCACAAAACTCCCCATGATACACATTTACACACACAAAAAAAGCCGTTAGTAAAACCATAAACCACTCCAACGCCAACACACACACACAACTATAAACGTATCAAATATCAAAGGAGGTGAAGCAGACCAAAATAAACACACTCCAGGAAAGAGGAACAACGACCCCTATATGAACTAGTTTGACCAAGCAAGGGTCATTTATACTGGAAACAAGAGTGAGTTTAAGTCTCATTGAGTACCCCATTAAAATGGCTTTGTGCCACACATGTTCTCTGATGAAAACAACTACCAGGAAACATACATATATATAACATGTATGTAAGAAAAAGATAAATAAATTTAAAAAAATACAAATCTCTTCGTGGACCTTACTATTTTAAGATATATTCTTATTCTTTATTTGGACCTACAACAATCATCTTAATATATATATATATATATATATATATATATATATATATATATATATATTTAAAGATAAACGACATATCCGATATATATATATATATATATATATATATATCGGATATGTCGTTTTCTACAAATAGCGCGAATTGAGAAAAACAAACGTCAAGGATAAGTTACTGGTGAGATTCGAACTCACGTTAAATTTTTTTTTCTTCAAGGAAAAAACAGTCGAGCTTCAGTATAGGTAGGTTTTTCTTCGTCGCAACTAGAGCTATGTCACAGCAGGCATCCTAAAAGTATTAACCAACCTCTCCATAAAACCAGGGTGTGACACAAGGTCAGTTTTTTTTATGCGGACATTAAAAGGTTTGAATTCAGAGTTTTCCTTTTCCAAGACAGATTGTTATATAAAGCCTAGAGAGCTACCCTATTATTTGGTGCAGAGATGGAGGGGGGATAGTTGGATTCGCGCCATCCTAGAAATCAATCCAATATTTTGTTTATAATTTATCAGCGCCGACGTTGTTGTCATTGTTTTAGACACACACACACACACACACACACGCATATATATATATGCAAAAACATAAGTATATCAATTGCAGAAGTATTTTTTTTTTTTTTATAGAAGGCGCCAAAATAAACAATCAAAACATTAGTTAAAATTGATAATGATTAACAATATCCATATTTACCCCACCCCTCCGTTCAGGCAGGATATGACACAGGGTCAATTTTTAAGCTGAGTTTAACAGGTTTGAATTCTGAGTTTTCTTTCTCTTAGACTAGTTGCCTCACCAAAGCTGAATATAGTCTGTCCTACTATTTACCCATAGCTGAATATAGTCTGTCCTACTATTTACCCATAGCTGAATATAGTCTGTCCTACTATTTACCCATAGCTGGAGTGAGAATAATTGGATTCATACATTTCCCAAGGGTATCAGTGCTATGTGAATTGCAATCAGTCTGGTCCAGGATTTGAACTCGTATCGCCGTGTCCATTTCCTACGACGATAACCATTACACCACGGGCACTTTACATGTCTTACATACGTAATTAACAATATCTATCTATCTATCTATCTCTGGTTGTCCATTTTCTCTCTCTCTCCTTCTCTCTCTCTTTCTCTCTCTCTCTCTTTATATATATATATATATATATTTTTACACCCATGGTAGGGTGTTCACTATTGGTCCGGGAGACCCGGGTTCAATCACAGGTAGGGTCATACCAAACACTTTAAAAATGGTACTTGACACCTTCTTACTTAATACTCAGCAATATAAGGTACGTATCAAG
>CAUZXS010002176.1:95000-107500 GCA_963585895.1 Sepioteuthis lessoniana
AAGTGTATTCTTTTAGCAGCAATATGAAAGGATAATGGCATGATTTTTTAAAAACTCACGCATAGATTTGTGTCTTTGTGTGTATGTGTGTGTGTGTGTGTGTACACAAGTGTGTGTATGTAACTGTGCATGTATGTCTACGAGTATGTGCATGGGTGTGTATGTGTGAATGTGTGTGTTTGAGTGTGTGTTTGTGTGTTTGAGTGTGTGTGTGTGTGTATGTGCGTGTACAATTGTGTGCATGTATGACTGTGTGTATGTGTGTGAGTGTGTATATGTGTGTGTGTGTGTGTGAGTGCTTATGTGCCAGTGTGTATAAGTGCGTTTGCGTGAGTGAGTATGAGTGTGAGGGAATCTGTGCGTGTGTTTTAGCTCATTCTTTTTTTTTTCTTTTCTACCGACCACAAAGATTCTCTCTCTCTCTCTCTCTCTCTCTCTCTCTCTCTCTCTCTCTCTCTCTCTCCCTCTCTGTATATATATATATATATATATATATATATAATTTGCGCACAGTGTACGGCTTCAAAGTTTCCTATCTAATACTAATAATTTGCATGGCTTCCGTAATTATTTCTATTTAATCGTGATCGTTTGTTTCTATACAGTAATATGGTTTCGAGTATTTCTCTTTTGGAGAAACGATTTTTAGACATAACCTGTTCATGAGAATATTTTATCGATTCCCTCCAAGTCAGTTTTTGACACAGGGTCATTTTATTAAGGAGAACTTCGCATGAATCCAGACTCACGTGTAGACCCGTCGGCATTCTCTTTTTGGGGTTCCTCTGAGTCAGAGCAATTAACTAGACCCTGTCAAGAAGGTGTAATTAGGGAGAAAGTCCCCTTGAAACAAGGTGATCAAATTTTAATCACTCACCCGGCAAGAATGAATATACAAAGACTCTAAAAGGCACTTCCCCTTCCGGGTAAAGGATGACATGAGAGTAATAGTGATGAAGAGACGATTCTGTACTCTCCAATGTCCCGGAAGGGTAGCCTCATCACCGGATGTAGTTTAGCCATACTCAGAATATGCCTTAGAGCGAACATACAGTGTAACTGGATGTAAGAGAAACCTGGATATGAGAGAGATTTTCTCTGGTCCCAAAGTAGAGCCTGTGTTATCTAAACAAAATAGACCAAACCCGTATATAAGAGACTTATTCTCCGGACACCTACTGGACATAACCGCAGACTTTGGATTTATTACTCACCGAAAATGACTAATATACATCAACGCCTTTTTGGGCGATGCGACTGTTTTGTAATCATCCAGGAAGACATTTCCTCGCTACAGAATATCCGTATTAAACGCCAAAAACGGTTGAATCTTAAAAGGTTCCTTCCTTCCTTCCTTCCTTCCTTCCTTCCTTCCTTCCTTCCTTCCATGAATTAACAAATCTTCCTAGTCCCCATAGGGATTATTGCTTTCTGTAATGTCGCAGACCAGGACGGCAGGCACAACGCCACAGACCTTCCTAGTTGCAGTATTGAACAATATTTCGTCAATAAGTTCTTAGATATATTTGCCCTGTCGGCTGGGGCTGAAAAATACACCGACTGGTTCTTTGCAGAGGAGTAATCCCCCCCATCAACGCGTGTCTTGTTTATAACACTAAACAATCTGATATCGAAGTTCCTGTAATGCAGAAACTTTAGGGAATGCAGAGCACCTCTCCATTGCCATCTATCCCAGGTCCACTTTGGCCCGTAGTGGTAGTACCTGATAGGGTCCTATCTTTGGGTCAAATAGAACTAAAGTGTGAACTTATGCTAAACTGAATTGTTTAAAATAGAACTGTTTTTAAATAGAAATAAATTGTACTTATACTAAACTGAATAGTTTGAAATAGAACTGTTTTTGATATTAAAAATGTGTACTTATGCTAATCTGAATTGTTTGAAATAGAACAGTTTTAAATTAATAAACTGTACTTATGCAAAACAGAATAGTTTGAAATTGAACTGTTTTTGATATTGAAATTGTGTTCTTATGCTAAACTGAATTGTTTGAAATAGAACTGTTTTGACATTTAACTGTTTGTAAACAAAAAACTATACTTATACTGAAATATATTGTTTGAAATTTAATTCGGCGTTAAATGACGCCGAAAAACAATGCAACCAACCAGTCCACCAACCAACCAACCAACCAACCAACCTAACATATATTCCCCCAGAAGATTTTATGGGTTCAATAGTACCACTATTATTCTCCCACAAGGATGACTTTAGCATTAAATAACCCACAAAGTTTGGTATGCCATTAAAAAGAGAAATCATACTCATTTTGCTCGTGGTAATTTTATTAAGTATTCCCTTAATTTATTTGCTTGCAATTAATTAGAATCAAAATTCCATGTTATTCCGTTCGAAACTAGAAGGCCGCCGGATAAGTCTTTTAAGTGAGTGTTGTTGAAGTGAAGACTGTCAGTCAACTTAAAAATGGCTGACAACATCGACAGCTAGGGAATATCAATTTTATTTATTTATGTTTGGAGTAGGGTTAAGTATTTGAACCGATACCACGTGATCAGAATCTGTGGCCTAAGGTCATGGAACTGAAAAGGTCAGGGGTCAAGAATTCTCATTTAGGGGACTATTCGACAAAACAGTATCATTTTTACCCAATGACCTTCTTTTGAAAACAACGTTTATTTTCTTATGAACCTTCATGTAAAAAAAAAAAGAAAAAAGAAAAAAAGAATTGTGCCCGTGTTTCAGTCTACGAAAGTGAGTTAATTAGCGAGTGTGTGGGAGAGTGTCGTAGTGTGCACGTGCATACGCATGTGTATGTGCGTGTGGGTGAGAGAGAGACAGAGACAGAGAAACAGAGAGAGAAAGAAAGATAAAGGAACTTAGGAAGAGGGAGAGAGAAATCAGAAAAAGTTGTCAGATTTATTTCAAAAGTCCGGGAATTGATGAATAAATAAGTTTGTACGAAAAGAAAAGAAGAAAGAAAGAAAGAAATGCTTGAAAGAAAGAAAGAAAGAAAGAAAGAAAGAAAGACAAAAAGAAAGAAAGAAAGAAAGAAAATGAAATTCTTGAAGAAAGAAAGAAAGAAAAAAAAGAAAGAAAGAAAGATAAAAGAAAGAAAGAAAGAAAGAAATGGAATGAAATGAAATGAAATCCTAGAAGAAAGAAAGAAAGAAATTAAATGATATCCTAAAAAAAGAAAGAAAGAAAGAAAGAAAGAAATGAAAAGAAATTCGAGAAGAAAGAAAGAAAGAAAGGAAATTAAATTATTGAAGAAAGAAAGAAAGAACGAAAGAAAGAAAGAAAGAAAGAAAGAAAAAAGAAAGAAAAAAAGAAAGAAATGAAATGAAATCCTAAAAGAAATGAAAAGAAATCCTAGAAGAAAGAAAGAAAAAAAGAAAGAAAGAAAGAAAGAAAGAAAGAAAAGAATGAAATTGAATAAAATCCTAGAAGAAATAAAGAAATCCAAGAAAAAAGAAAGGAAGAAATCACAGTAGAAAGAAAGAAAGAAATGAAATGAAATGAAATCCCAGAAGAAAGAAAGAAAGAAAGATGGAGAAAAAAAAAAAAAAAGGAAATTGATAGATCAAAATCCCCGAAGAAAGAAAAAGAGAAATTAAATCAAATCCAAGAAGAAAGAAAGAAATTCGATGAAATCCCAGAAAAAAAGAAAGAAAGAAAGAAAAAATTAAGAAAGAAAACAATAAATGAAAATCCTTGATAAGAAAGAAAGTATCGACCTCGCCTCTGCGATCTTTAGGCAAATGATTGCGCCATTAACTCTTTGTCTCTGCTTATCCTAACTTTGATACTCATACTCCATTGCCGATGTTGAGCACTCTTTATTGATAATTTTAGCACACAAAACACGATTCAACAATTAGAAATACGAACATAGCACAATCCTTTCTGTACATATTTTGGATCTAAAAAAAAAAAATCACACCAAAACCAACGCTTCTTGCTAATTAACCAGCTAACCCTGGAACGGGCAGCAAGTAGCATGGATCTCTAACTGAACACACAAAAATAACCTGGAAAAAATAGATAAATAGAACCAGCTTACAACAACACATCAGAACATTGTAACCTTTGCCAAAAAGTGTTACATATTGACCTTTGACAGTATGTTAATTGTGGATTTCTAAACAGGATATTCCAACTGTGTAAGCAAGGGGACAGCGGAAACGAATCACGTGAATTGGGCTGAGGAAGGAAAACGCGTGGGCGTTATGAATATCATGGAAGCACACGGTTTCAACCCACACGGCAGAAGCAATCAGTCTGGAGAAGCGGGCAGTCCGAGCAGAAGCCATTTTGGGTGGTTAAGGACAATGTTAAATAAAAAAAAAAACTAGCTGATAATAACACACTAGTTAAAGTATAAAATTAGATAGATGAATACAAAAACATGGAAATAGAAATTGAAAAAGAAATATGCCGTTGTTGAACATTTTTTTTTCGTGGCAGGGAGCTAAAATTTCCTAAAAAAAAAGAAAAGGAGTCAGATTTTCCATGGTTTATAAAAAGTGGTAGTATGGTGTTATGACTCTTCTCGCAGGGAGAAACTAAGAACTTTTTATCCCCACCCCACCCCCTGACTAGAACAGTAGACCATCTCCGAAACTACCTAAAATTCAGTAGTAAATAAACGTCAAAAGGGAGAGGAAGGATTCGAACTCACGTGCCAACAGAGGAAAAATGTTTCAATATTGGCCAGTATGTCTTTAAGTCCTATTAATTTAAAATGCTTAATTTTACAAAATGTTATGCTGTATTTTTGTTTGTAAAATAATGCTTAAACTATGCGTTTTAAATGTAAAGACACGCTTATTCTACTATAAACCCAAATTGATTATAAGACTCTGTCCAATTGTCAGCGAACACGGCAAAACGTTTTTGAATCTCTTCTATAATATAATTAAAAAATTCTTAAAGAAAGCCCTAACAGTAGTTTAGAAGAAAAAGTAAAAGCCTAAAACACCCAATGCTACCCCGCCCACCCAAAAAAAAAGTCATTTGTAAAAGCTCTATAATTCCTGAAGCCTCCTCGGTTCCCAACGGTAGTATAGAAGAAACTAAAAAGCCTAGGAAAATGTCCCAATACCACCCCCACCAAAAAAAAATCAGTACCAGTGAAAGTCTGACGAAAGTACCTTAAGCTTGGACTTTAACTAAGTTAAAACTTAAGAAAACTTAAATCAAAATTACCCCCCCTTTTTTACGTATACATGGGAAGCAGCATGGTGTACGTAAAGGTATTTGAATAAACCCATTGACGACCAAACTCAATACCTAAACAGGTCCTGGACGTGAGTTTGACGACTTTATGCTCAGGATCGTTAGTTCGATCGGGGAACTACTGCTGCTCCTCTATAAGAGTGGCTTCTATAGAAGAGAATAAAACAGCCATCGAAAGATAACCATGACTAATACTCAAACCACATACACAAACCGCATCGCTCTTCGCGCGGGTAAAAAAGGGGCGCGTCCTGCTGAGGTTGGAGCCCTGGCCTCAGTGTTCGAAAAATCAGCTACAGAGCTCAAACGATCAAAACTACTAAAATGCAAGCAAACACTACAAATAGCCTCATTTAACGTAAGAACCTTAAATAGAATAGGACAACTACCAGAGCTAATCGCAACGGCCGAAGAACATAAGATTGACATAATATGCATACAAGAACACAGATACACGCACACCGAAGATATCAAATATCAGGAAACTGGCAATGGATGGTCGCTCGTCACTGTATCCGCATGGAAAAACTCTATCAACGCCGCAGTAGGAGGGGTGGGATTACTTATAGGACCTAGAGCATTAAAAACGCTAAATAGCATTGAGAAAATACGACCTCGAATGATGGCAGCTACATTTAACGGCAACCCCAGAGCAACAATCATCTCCTGCTACAGCCCTACCAATGTTAGTGAAGAAACTGAACTAGTCACCTTCTACGATGAGCTATCCTCATTAGTGCTTAGCATCCCGAAACACAACATGTTAGTCATTGGCGGAGACATGAATGTCCAAATCGGAAAAAACAGAAACAACAAATACAGCCTCCACAACACGTCAAATAGGAATGGGCAACATCTAACAGATTTCATGATAGAAAATAGATTAGCATGCCTCAATACAAACTACCAAAAAAGGGAGGACAAACTATGGACATACACGTACGCAAACAATACTAAAGCTCAGATAGACTACATCCTTATAAACAAGAAATGGAAAAATAGTGCAATGAATTGCGAGGCATACTCCTCTTTTGAGGGTGTGTCCACCGATCACCGAATAGTCACGGTGAAAATACGGTTAAGCCTACGAAAAAACGCCAAACGAACAGCGACCACCAAACACTATGACTGGGCCCTATTGAACAACAGAGATATAAGAGATAAATACGTATTAGAATTAAGAAACAGATTCGAAACACTACAAGAAAAGACGGAAAAAAGTACACCAAACGACGAATATGAAATTTCGTCAATGCACACCTCGAGGCAGCAGCGAAATGCATTCCAACAAAACTCAAAACTAAATATAGAGTCCCATGGGAAACTTTAGCGGTGAGTGAAAAATGTGCACTAGTGAAAACAGCCTCCAAAAACTATCGAAAAACCCCAACAAACACAAATGCCTTAAAACTAAAAACGGCACAATATCAATTATCAGGCATATATATAAAGAAACAGACAGAATACATTCAAAATCAGTTAGATAAGATTAGAGACTCGGTGGAAGATAGACAATCTAGGATAGCCTGGCAAACAATAAACGAAGTGAGTAGAAAAAAGAACACAGCCAAAGCAAAACTGAAAGCAGCAAACCAACAAGAAAGAATAAAACTATGGAAACAGCACTTCGAAAACCTACTAGGAAACCCACCGAAAATAACACATGAACCAATCACCAGAATAATTAGCAAACAATTAGACATTAAACTAGGACCGTTCACACAAGAAGAACTCGACTCGGTTCTCAGAAAAATTAAAAATAGGAAAGCTGCAGGGCTGGACGAAATTCCCCCGGAAGTATGGAAGACCAGACAATTCGACGACATACTGCTCCGACACTGCAACGCAGTATACAATCAAAATAAGATAGATAGATAGATAGATAGATAGATAGATAGATAGATAGATAGATGAAGGGATGCATACTCCCCTTCCCTAAAAAGGGGGACCTCGGATTAGCCAAAAACTACCGAGGCATAACACTTACATCCATAGCAGCCAAAATCTACAATACCCGACTACGAAACCGCATAGAACCCAAAATCGACAATATACTTAGGAAAAACAAAAATGGCTTCCGAAGAAATAGATCCACGACCTCACAAATATCAACCATCCGTAGAATCCTTGAAGGTGTACGGGCAAAAAACCTACAAGCGACATTAATATTTGTTGACTTTACCAAGGCTTTCGATTCTATTCACAGAGGAAAGATGGAACAAATCCTACTAGCGTACGGCATACCTAAAGAAACCGTAGCGGCAATAACGATTCTCTATAGAAACACCAAAGTAAAAGTACGATCACCAGATGGAGACACAGAATACTTCGACATTGTATCAGGAGTACTACAAGGGGACACGCTGGCTCCGTACCGCTTTATCATTTGTCTAGATTACGTACTTAGAAAATAGATTGACAAAATCAGAGAGAATGGCTTCGAACTGACGAAGAAAAGAAGCAGAAGGTACCCTGCAACAACAATTACGGACGCCGACTACGCCGATGACATAGCGATACTGGCAAATACACCTGACCAAGCCGAAACACTACTGCATAGTTTGGAACGAGCAGCATCAAGCATAGGCCTATATGTTAATGCACACAAAACGGAATATATGTGCTATAATCAAACGGGGGACATCTCCACTCTAGAAGTAACCCCTCTTAAACTAGTAGACAAATTCACTTATCTAGGAAGCAGCGTCGAATCAACCGAGAAGGACATCGAAACGAGGTTAGCGAAAGCATGGACAGCTATCAATAGGCTATCGATTATATGGAAATCAGACCTAACCGATAAAATGAAACGCAGTTTCTTCCAGGCAGCGGTCACATCGATACTGCTATATGGCTGCACTACATGGACGCTAACAAAACGACTGGAGAAGAAGCTAGACGGCAATTACACAAGAATGCTACGTGCAATCTTAAACAAGTCCTGGCGGCAACACCCCACAAGACACCCACTGTACGGCCACCTGCCCCCTATCCCGAAAACTATTCAAGTTAGACGAACCAGACATGCAGGACACTGCTGGAGAAGCAGGGACGAACTCATAAGAGATGTACTCTTATGGACCCCCACACATGGCCGTGCAAAAGCAGGACGAACAGCACGAATATACATTCAGCAGCTATGTGAGGATACGGGATGTTGTCCTGAAGACCTACCTAGGGCAATGAACGATAGGGAAGAGTGGCGAGAGAGGGTCAGGGACATCCGTACTACCAACGCGAGATGATGATGATGATGATATGTATATATATATATACGAGAATCATTAAATAAGTTTCCAGACTTTTTTCGTATGGGCGCTTTTCTTGATAGTACACACATGAAACTCAAGTCACCTTCGAAGTAATCTCCTCCGCCTGCAATGCACTTGTTGTTCCGTTACAATAACTTCTGAAAGGGTCCATGGAAGTCCTCTTGTGTGAGCGTGTCAATGACCTTCGTCACAGCCTCTTTCATCTCCTCAATTGTGTCATAACGACAGCCTCTGAGCTTAGGGAATAACCAAAAGTCACAGGGAGCAAGGTCTAGACTATAGGGAGGCTGAAGAACTGTCTTGATGCCCATCTTAGTCAAATAGTTTGTGACAAGGATGGAGTTGAGAACTGGTGCATTGTCCTGGTGGAAATGCCGCTGTGCCAATTTGAAGAGTGCTGGCCTCTTCCGACAGAATCTCTTCCTGAACTCCCTTAAAACCTCAATATAGAAACCCTAACCCTAACCCTTTGGCCAATCAACTGTGGTGTATTGATTTCCTTACTCCTCCCACACCTCTCATCATCCCTCACAGACTCCTTGCCTTCCTTGAATCTCTTATGCCACTCAAAAGCTGATGCTCGATTAATGCAAGATAGTCGAAAAGCAGTCTGAAGCATTCCATACGTTTCTGTGGCATTTTTCCCGTGGGGAAAAAAGGGATCATTAAAGGTTTGTGGGTGGATTCGCTCTGTCTAGCCTTCTTTGGCCTTGGAGAGCCAGCATGCTTCCACCGGGAACTCGGTCTCTTGGTGTCTGGGTCATAGCAGTAGATCCAGCTTTCATCTCATGGCATTTGTTTCCAAGTTTAAAACAGAATTTTATTGCACATCGTTCTTCTAAAGTGTCCTCACGTCCAGATTGCATTTTTAAAATTTCACCAGCTGTGACAATCAGGGTTTAGTAGGGTGTATTCCAATTGCTGCTGTTGCTGTTCATTTGAACCTGAAATCATGAAACCTAGAAAAAATGCCATACGATGAAAGCTGGATCTACTGCTATGACCCAGAGACCAAGAGACCGAGTTCCCAGTGGAAGCATGACCCAAGAAGACCCAAGATGGCCAGACAAAGGAAATCTACCACCAAACTTTTGATGATCCCTTTTTTTCCCCACTGGAGAGTCAGTCAACAAGGAATACTACGATGAGGTTTTAAGGGAGTTCAGGAAGAGATTCGGTCGGTAGAGGCCAGCACTATTCAAATCGGGTCAGTTGCATTTCCACCAGGACAATGCACCAGTCAACAACTCCATCCTTGTCACAGACTATTTGACCAACATGGGCATCAAGACAGTTCCTCAGCTTCCCTATAGTCCAGAGCTTGCTCCCTGTGACTTTTGGTTATTCGCTAAGCTCAGAGCCTGTCGTTATGAGAGAATTGAGGAGATGAAAGAGGCTGTGACGAAGGTGATTGACATGCTCACACAAGAAGACTTCCATGGGGCCTTCAAGAAGTTGTTGGAACGGTACAACAAGGGGATTGCAGCTGGAGGAGATGACTTCGAAGGGGACTAGAGTTTCATGTGTGTACTATCAATAAAAGTGGCCATACGAAAAAAACTCTAGAAACTTATTTAATGATCCTCGTAAAATTTGTGTTTTTTCATATTTGCTTCTACACTCAAATCTCTCTCTCTCTCTCTATGTATATATATATATATATATATTTTAAAAAAGTTCTGGTTTAATCCCAGGAAGAAGAGCGCAGCTGAACATTTTTGTTGTGGAAGCACATCAGCACTTCGAGCAAAACAAGAAAAATCGGAATTCATTTTTCTAGTTTCATAAGAAGTGGGAGTGTATTGTCACAATAGATGTATTCTGCTATTGATCTTAGAACTTTTTGAACGACACTCGTGAACGCACACGCACCCCCTCCCATATATATATATATATATCAATTTAAGGATAATTTTCGTAATGCATGTAATAATAATAATAATAATACCTCGACCATGCGAGGGAATTAAAAAAAAACTATGGAACATGAAGGTGACGATTATACCAATTGTAATTGGTACGTTTGGAACAGTAACTAAAGGATTACTAAAGGGACTGGAGGACTTGGAAGTTGGCGGACGAGTGGAGACCATCCAAACTACAGCATTTTTGAGAACGGCCAGAATACTGAGAAGAGTCCTGGAGTCTTGAGGAGTCTTACTGTCACCCAAACTCCTGTGAAAGACCAGCAGCTAACTCTGATGTGAAAAACTCTAAAGGAGTAAATAATAATAATGATAATAATAATAATAATGAGAAGAAGAAGAAGAAGAAGAAGAAGAAGAAGAAGAAGAAGAAGAAGAAGAAGAATTCACCAAGTAAATGTGAAAAGAGTCGTGACCTCAAAGATTATACGTGACCCCATTGCACCTAAATCTTTGATCTTCTCCGCCTCCCGCTGTTGGCTAACGAAAGTGTTTGCTGCCTTTGCTAAATCAGCAGCAATTGGTCCTTACTCTTCCTATTTCTATTGTTTACTTCAATTAGAGATCGATTTGGCTTGCGCTGAAAATGTTCAAGAAATCGATATTGCAACATTTGTAGATCAAATAGGCCAACATTGATATCGGTGGAGGGCAGGATTCATAATTTTGCTGGGTCACAGATGGATAGATTGTTGGTTCCATCAAGTGAGTCAATAAGAACGCTTACCAAGAGGCAACGCTCGACCACCACGGTTTCAGAATCAATTGGCCAGTGAAGTGAGATCAACTTCACCAAATTCTCTAGTATTTCACTTTACTGAAAATCTCCTTACTCATGGTCAGTCTTAAACCGGAGTTTAAGAGGTTAGAATTATGTTTTCCTTCTTCTATATTGGTTACCATTAGCAAAGTTGAATGACTCAATCTTCCCAGCTATTTAGCAGTTGTTTGGAAGGAGAATAGCTGGATGTATACATTTTCCAACCTCATTCAGGATTTGATCTTGGGTAACCGTGTTCATTTTCTGCAAAGATTACAATTACACTACGAACGCCAGTCTGTGTCAAGAAAAGAAGGGGGGAGAGGACACGCCAGCAGTCAGATGTGTCAATAAAAGAAGGAGGAAGAGGATATGCCAGCAGTCGGATGTGTCAATAAAAGAAAAAGCAGAGGATATGCCAGCAGTCAGATGTGTCAGTAAAAGAAGAAGGAAGAGGACATGCCAGCAGTCAGATGTGTCAATAAAAGAAAGAGGAAGAGGACATGTCAGCAGTCAGATGTGTCATTAAAAGAAGGAGGAGGAGGACATACCAGCAGTCAGATGTGTCAATAAAAGAAGGAGGAAGAGGACAAGCCAGCTGTCAGATGTGTCAATAAAAGAAAGAGGACATACCAACAGTCAGATGTGTCAATAAAAGAAGGAGGAAGAGAACACGCAAGCAGTCAGATGTGTCAATAAAAGAAAGAGGAAGAGGACATGCCAGCAGTCAGATGTGTCAATAAAAGAAGGAGGAAGAGGACACGCCTGCAGTCAGATGTGTCAATAGAAGAAGGAGAAAGAGGACACGCCAGCAGTCAGATGTGTCAATAAAAGAAGGAGGAAGAGGACATGCCAGCAGTCAGATGTGTCAATAAAAGAAGGAGGAAGAGGACACGCCAGCAGTCAGATGTGTCAATAAAAGAAGGAGAAAGAGGACACGCCAGCAGTCAGATGTGTCAATAAAAGAAGGAGGAAGAGCACACGCCAGCAGTCAGATGTGTCAATAAAAGAAGGAGGAAGAGGTCATACCAACAGTCAGATGTATAAATAAAAGAAAGAGGAAGAGGACATACCAACAGTCAGATGTGTAAATAAAAGAAAGAGGAAGAGGACATACCAGCATTCAGGATAGCGTCGATGCATTAATATTAATTAATTAATTCATTCATTCATTAGACTCAGAGATTACATAAACAAACGCCGAGGAAGACTGATTACAGCCATTGGACACAATACAGACAATACAAGCATCGACAGAACAGAAATAACCAGAAAACAAAAATAGGAAAGAAAACAACTGTACGGACACTTCAAGCGACAAACAAA
>CAUZXS010002176.1:112500-170585 GCA_963585895.1 Sepioteuthis lessoniana
CAGACATGCAGGACACTGCTGGAGAAGCAGAGATGAACTCATAAGAGATGTACTCTTATGGATCCCCACACATGGCCGTGCAAAAGCAGGACGACCAGCTCGAACGTACATTCAGCAGCTATGTGAGGATACAGGTTGTTGTCCTGAAGACCTACCTAGGGCGATGAACGATAGGGAGGAGTGGCGAGAGAAGGTCAGGGATATCCGTGCTGCCAGCACGATATGATGATGATGATATATATATATATATATATTATTGGTGGTACAAAATTTTATCAGATTTACACACAGACCAAATTTATTCTTGTTAAAAGATAAAATATGAAACCGTCCCTCAGTAAGCAGAGGGAATGTTTATTGGGACTTAATGTAATTACAATTTAACATTCCCCTCCCCTTTCATATATATTGATTTTTTCCCAAACATTACAGATTCTATTTCCCCAATTTTTCTTAATCGTTGTCCTAGTTTAACTGTGATCAGGTAGGACCAAAACCGTTTAGTTGCTCATTTTTTATCTTTGAACATGAATAAATTTGGTATGTTTGTAAGTCTGATATATCTATCTATCTATCTATATATGTATATATATATATATATATATATATATATACTATTTACCGTTTAATTTGTTTAAAATGCCATAATTTCTCTGTAGGAAGTAAAATCAGACCCATCCACATCCAAATTAAAGCACACCTTAACACAGATGCATCCTTATTCCATAAATATTTAATTAAATGCTAAAATAATGAAAATAATTTTTTCATTAAAATAGATGCAATAGTAAGCAATGTTGGCCTAGTGGGTAGAGTGTTTGCCAATGGTCCGGAAGACCTGGGTTCAATCCCGGGTCGCGTCATACCAAAGACTTTAAAAATGGTACTTGATACATCCTTGCTTAACACTCAGCAATATAAGGTACGTATCAAGGGTAAAGTCGGGAAATCTAAGGAAAGGAATAGCGCCCTCCACTACACCTCGGTGTTGTAGCTATTGAAAAGGGAGCCTTCGCCCCATCCCCATGACAACGGTGGTCAACATTACTTACTATATATATCAGTGTAGTAGGTATTGAAAATTTTATTAATAGCTAAGTTACACCCTCAAATTAACAGGTGATTAGAATTAAATACTGAATATATCATTAATTAACTTGGATATTTCAAATATATATTTAATTTTAAAAATAAGATAAATTAAAATAAAAACAAAATAAGAATTAAATTGAATTAAATTAAATTAAATCAAATTGATTAGGACAACTAAAGTCACGTCTATTCCGCATGGAGTTTAAATACCCCAAGTGACACCATGATTATAACACCCAACATGGCGTTCTAACACCCCACGTGACACTATGTTTCCAACGTTAAAAAAAAATTGAATATTCAACATCGTGTTTATTTATTTAAAAAAAAGTCTGTGACGATGAAGTTTTACTTTCAAATTAATTAGACTCAAATAATTATTATTTCGCATTGCAATAGCCCACTAAATTAATTTAATATATATATATATATATTCTCTCTGAAGTTATTCCATTCGATAAACAAACCTACTCGACTGAGTCCGAGTCTCATGGGGTACCCCATTTATTTAGCCTTGTGCCAGATCCAAGTAAAAAACCTTGTAAATTACTAAATGTCCTCTGACGAAAGCAACAAGATGGAAACATACACGTATGTAAGAACGAAATACATAATTCTTTAAAAAATACAAATCTCTTTGTGGGCCTATTCATTTTGAAATATATACTTTTTTCTTTTTGGGCCAATAAAAAAATCTTTATATATATATATATATTCGAAGAATACATTTTTTAAATACATCAAGGGTAGTCTTCCGTGATGTACCGTTTTCATTGCCGACTTTGTGTTCTTGTACCTTGTTTCACATCCTGCTCGTGCCGAGGAGTAGATAAATACACACACACACACACACACACACACACACGTCTTTCCAGAATGCCAATTGTCTCTCAAGTTGTCTCTCCAATTTTCTCGCCAAATATCACCAGGTCTGTTTCCAGCTCGCCAACTGGTCTTTTCCCTGCCGTCACTGCTGATTGCAAAATAATTATTCGAAGAATACATTTTTTAGAGGATTCCAGGGGGATCTTCACTGATTTACTTTCATAGCTGATTTCGGGATATTGTATCGAATACAACAGCAACCGCTACCTCGATCCAGAATTTTCAGGTCGCCTCCGTGAAAACATTGTGCTACGTTCCTTGGCATTATAAAAATTGAATACAAATGGCAAATATTCGAAAGTTTATATAAAGAAATTTTCGTCAGCAATAGCCAATGAGAAGAATTCGTTCCCCCAACCTCCTCTCTCTCTCAACACACACACACACACACACACACACACACACACACACACACACATATATATATATATATATATATATATATATATATATATATAAAATTAACTTAAATCGCGAGTCGGAAATCTACTAAAGTTTCACCTTATCGGATCGCGATTTAAGTTAATTCTATAAATGGCTCCACTCGTGTTGAGCACTCTTGTAATTGTAGCATTGCAGTGTTCGCGGAAAGTTTTAGTTTTCTTTTGACCAACTGACTGCATATCCCTTGATTTTTTTCAAGGGGTTTAACGAGGTTGGCCTTGTCTTTCTTTTTGACCTATAACATTTTTTCTTTTTCCCCCAGGCGGTGATTCGAGATATTCTTATCTTTTGTTCCTGACGGTTTTTTTTCTTTTTTTCTGGTATGCTGGTAGATATTAGATTAGTATATATATATATATATATATATATATAAAATGTCATTCACTACTATAGTGTGTGTGCTATTTAGAACTATATGTGTGTTATCCAGTACGAGGTATGTGTGTGTCATATATATATATATTATCCGTGCTAGCAGCACGACATGATGATGATGATTATATATATATATATATATATATATATATATATATATATATATATATATATATATATATAAAATGTCATTCACTACTATAGTGTGTGTGCTATTTAGAACTATATTCATGTGTTATCCAGTACGAGGTATGTGTGTGTCATATATATATAGCAGCACGACATGATGATGATTATATATATATATATATATATATATATATATATATATAAAATGTCATTCACTACTATAGTGTGTGTGCTATTTAGAACTATATTCATGTGTTATCCAGTACGAGGTGTGTGTGCGTTTGTGTTATTCTGTACTCAATATGTGTGTATGTGTTATTCTAAACTATATATCTTTTTATATAAAAAAGAAATCGAAAAAAAATCTCTTCCTTGCTTTCTTTTTATTTTATTTTATTTTTCATATGAAATGCACCTTAAGTTTTGATGTATTTTTAATCCCAAATTAATTATACGTCGATAGCCGTTGACATTGAGCACTCAAATAGGATACTCCTACCCCTTGGATTTCCTCGTCATATTATATATATATATATATATATATATATATATACTAAGAAAAAAATAATTTTCATATTAGCTCCATCACATGTATTGAGTGCTTTATTACGTTTTAGCCTAGGTAATTCTGTCGGTGGTTTTTCTTTTGACGAGACATACGTGCTACTTGATTATTTACTATTTACAACTTTTACATATTTACAATATTTAAATATTCCTGGTAAAGAACTCAATGTAAATGATATCACAGAGCAAATATTCCTTCAGGTAGATATTAGATTAGTATATATATATATATATATAACTAGTTTAACCGAAAAAAAAACAACAAAAAAAAAAAACAGCATCTCAGCAAAATATTTAGTAAGAAAAAACCATTTCTACCGAACAATTACAGAGATAACAATGAAATGTTTAATGTCTAAAATTTTATTTCGAAAGAAGTGAAGGATCAAATTCCTTCAATCCTTTTGAGATAAAATCAAACTTAAAACCATGGATCCTGTTGCAACGGGAATCAAAAAATTAGCATTAAAAGGAAAACGATATATAGCGAGCAATCTGGCGAAGGAATTTATGGCTACCGCTCTCATAATGCAAAGCACTTCGAACGAATTGAGCACTCTGGTATCCGGTAAGGTATAAAATGTAAACAAATGAACGCTGCTACTGCTACTTAATACCTTATAATTCCCTAGCCGGCGGGGCACGCTTGTTGGCCGAGCGGTCTGATACTAAGTCTAACGTAAAGTTGGGCGGGTTTCGATCCCAGCTTCAAGCGTCCTACGCGTCTAGCTACACTGAAGAGTTGTGATACAACAAAACAATCTTTCAATGGATAACAATATATATATATATATATATATATATATATATATATATATGCCATGTAATAATTGGAAAAATATGGATCAAAGGAAGAGTCCATCGATATTCCGTCAGTCTGTGTGTGTGTGTGCATATGTAAAAATGTTTTTCTTTTTTCATATTTCCAAAGAAAGGAAAAATGTAAATATTTCAAAAGGAAAAGGTCCACAAAGATATTTATATCTTAATTTTTTATTTTATTTAGTTCTTACGTATGTTTCTAGCTTGTGGCTTTCTTCAGATGACATTTAATTTTTTTATATATATCCATACATACGTACACACACACATACATAATGTTCAAAATGCTTTAAATAATAATGTAGGTAGACATTTGTAGGTCGTTGGATTATTGTGACATACGCTTGAACAACATTCATGCCACGACCGGGATTTACATAAATAAATCACGGCGAGAAGTAGATAAAAATAATTGCTGACAATAAGAACTGCAGGTTTTTTTGTAACATAGCCATGATACGTATGCATAATGTTCATTGAATGTTCATAAGCTAAGGAATCCGAGAAATACGAAACACTGACCACTCTCTTGGTTCAGGTACGAAACTTTTATTACCTTTTTGACTAAGGAGGTGCCCGTGGTGTAATGGTTATCGTCGCAGGATATGGACACGGCGATACGAGTTCAAATCCTGGACGAGACTGATTGCATTTCACATAGCACTAATACCCTTGGGAAAGGTATGAATCCAAATATTCCCCCTCCAGCTATGGGTAAATAGTAGGACAGACTAGGTTCTTCAGCCTTGGCGAGGCAACTAGTCTAGGAGAAGGAAAACTCTGAATTCAAACCTCTTAAACTCCGCTTGAAAATTGACCTTGTGTCATATCCTGCCCGAGCGGAGGTGTTGGTAAATATGATCTGACCCGATAACGCGCGACACACCCTAGTTCATAAGTGGACTGGCCTCACCCAGGTCCAAAAATCAACTCGTTTCGTCCAACTTCAAAAGTCAACTCACTGCTTTTGTTCAAAATCACTAAGAATCCCAGCCCATCGCTTCCGGGCATGACGTCACTCACATCCCCAGTCCATTTCCTCTCTGAGGTTTTTATTGTGACATGTTCCCCACGCGCGCGTGAACACCTGCGTTAATGTCTGCACCTATCCATGCACTAAGCCGAAAGGTTCTAAGCCTAACTAAACTGAAAGATAAGATATATAAAACGAAAAATGATAATATAAAAAAAATTCTTCCGCAATTATATAACATTATATCAGAATAGCGTTTCTTAGTATTTGTTTCAATGTAGCTTTTCTTAGAATTTATTTCTGAGTAGCTTTTCTTAGAATTTTCGTGCTAAAGTCAGCAGAAGTTTGGTTTCTACTTTTGGTTTGGAGATAACTTCCCCCAGAATTGTTATCTTCACCTCGACTTTGTCTTTAAACTGGTCTCCTCTGTTTATATGTATATATGATATATGATAAATATTTTTCTAAAACATGACATATATATATATATATATATATATATATATATCTTGTGTAGTCTTCACGAACGAAGATTTATGAAGGAGGCTCTCCGTCGACTGCAGGAATGCTTATGGCTGACTAGGCCGATGTGGAACAGGGAAGTCCGGTTGCAGTGACTGCAGTAAAAGGTCTGGTCTGGTATGGCTGCTGAGGCTCCCTGGGTCTTCCTCCGGCGGCGTTTCTCCCTGAGGTTGGCTCTCAAGAGTCTTCAAAGGTGGAGACAACCTGGTGGACGGCACGGCGCCAGGCCTGACGGTCAGCAGCAAGTGTCAACCACTCGTGGAGGGTCTTCTTGAGGGAGTCTTTAAAACGTTTCTTTGGCGCCCCTCTGTCTCGGTAGCCAGTGGAGAGTTCGCCATACAGGGCTATATTGGGGAGGCAATGCCCTCTTCATTTTGGAGACATGCCCTGCCCATCATAACGGTGACTTCAGCAACATGACCTCTATGCCGGTGATTTGTGCCAGATCAAGAAACTTCCTTGTCGATCTAGGCGTCTGATGTGATAGTACACCCCAGATAAGTGAACTGATGAACTCCTTTCAGCTCAGTTCTACCGATGGTGATATGGGAAAGGCACATGCTCTTCTAGGGATGCAAACTGACCTTCAGTCCAAAGAGCTGGGCAGCGTCTGCAAAGCAGGAAGTTAAATGCTGCAGGGCTCTTTCAGTGTGGGCAACGAGGGTTGTATCGTCAGCGAAGAGGAGGTCACGAAACCACTGCTCAAGTGATATTGTGTGGGCATGTAGTCTCCCGAGGTTAAACAGACTGCCGTCAAGAGACTGCAGATGTATACAGCACCGTCATTGTCAAGGTCATCTGTGACCTGCTTAAGCATCACGCTGAAAAAATGCTGAACAGAGTCGGTGCCAGAACACAACACTGTTTCACGCCGTTGACGATGGGGAAGGATCCAGAGAGGTCTCTGTTCAACCTTACTTGACCGTTCTGGTATTCGTAGATTTGAATAACCATACTGAGGAACTTTGGGGGACAGCCAAGGCACTCCATGATCATCCACAGTTCCTTTCTGTTCACTGTGCCAAACGCTTTGGTCAGGTCCACAAACGCTTCTTACAATCCTTTGTTTTGCTCCCCGCATTTCTCTTCGGGCTTTCTGAGGACGAAAACCATGTCAGTGGTGCCCCTGTTGTCTCTGGGTTTCTGGTAGATGGTCTTCAGCGATGGTGGGTACCAATCTGTTTAGGAGTACACGAGTAAGGATTTTTCCTGCGATGGAGAGTGATTCCCCGATAGTTGGAGCATTCTGACTTTTCTCCCTTGTTTTTGTACAAGGTACCGATGATTTTATCACGGAGGTCACTTGGAAGTTTTCTCTGCTCCCAACAACAGACAAAGAGTTCGTGGAACTTACTGTGTAATGCTGGTGGAATTCCGTCGACTCCCGCTACCTTGTCACTCCTCAAATAGCTTAAGTAATTTCTTTCATAGAGGGTAGTTCATCAAATTCTGCTTTGAATGTTTGCTGGGGGATGCAGGGAACTGCTGGGTCCAGGACAACATGATCAGCGCTAAAGAGGGATTGGAAGTGTTCAGACCAACGACTCGAAATGGGGGCCCTGTCTGTAAAAAGCACTTGCTCATCTGTACTGCGCAAGAGACTCTGGACCTGGTGATTCGAGCCATACACTGCCTTGAGGGCTTTGTAGAAACCTCTGTTGGCACCTAGGTCTGCGTATTGCTGTTTTCTTTGCGAGATTGGTACACCACACATTTTGGATCTATCGAAGCTTGCGCTGGAGGATACTGCGAATGAGACGGTAGGTAGCCTTTCTCACAAGACATATCGGCTGAGCCAGGTGGGCTTGGTGGGATGATCTCTTCTTCGCTGGCAGTTCTTGACTCTCTTGGTTGTTCTCGTCGAACCAGTCTTTGTTCTTCTTAGTGGTAAGAAACCTCTTCAGATGTGTGCAGAATGGCACTCTTCAGTTGATCCCAGAGTGTTTCAGGAGAAGTGTCATCTGGGCAGTCGGTGTTTTCAAACTTGGACTGTAAGCCTGCTTGAAAATCAGCTTTCACTTCAGCTGACTGAAGTTTGTTCAGATTGAATTTTTTCTTGAGGAAACCTCTCTTTCTTGGCTTAGGTTTGAAGTGCAGCCTAAGTTTGCTGCGCACTAGGCGATGAACCGTGTAGCATTCAGCGCTGGGCATCACTTTGGTATAAATGACGTTCTTGAGGTCACGCTTGTGCACAAGTACGTAGTCAATTAGATGCCAATGTTTGGACCGAGGTTGTTTTAACTCTGTCTTTTTGCTGGAAAATAGAGTTGGTGATGACAAGTTGCTGCTCAGTGCAAATCTCCAGCAGCAAGCGCCCGTTGTCGTTGCAGTTACCAATGCCGTGTCTGCCAAGTACACCTTTCAAGGAATCTGCATCTTGGCCCACTCTAACATTGAAATCACCAAGGATTACCACTTTGTCGTCAGCAGGGGTGCTTTGAAGACAGCTGTGGACCCCAGAGTAGAACTTGTCTTTTTCTGCAGGTTTAGCTCGAATAGTTGGAGCGTACAGACTGAAAAGCATAGCATAACGCTTATTGTTCAGCGGTAGGCGCATGGACAATGGAGGCAGTGGAGGTGCTACCATGAAACCGACGCCTGAAAGGCGCTCTTCTGCTGTAGGTTTCCCTGATCAGAAGAGAATGTATCCGGCTCTATGCTTTTAGAGGATGCCTTCGCCTGGGAAGCGGACCTCGTTAAGGGCATCGATGTCGACATTTAAACTGGACAGTTCATGTGCAATCAGAGCTAAGCGACGTTAAGGTTAGTTGCTGTGAGGTGCGTCAAGCATGGTTCTGATAGTCCAGCATGTAACTTTCAGTAGTTTTTTTGCACTCTTGGAGGTGGTGCGTACCTTGCTTGTTTTAATGTTTTGGTACCGCTTGGAAAGATGCCCATTGACCGTGGGGATGAGAGACGAGCTTCGGTTAAGCTACTTTTTCTAGGCCACTCTCCTGGTGAAGTGTTGGGTATCACCCACCTTTTTCCACACAAACTAGTCTATCTGCCATATATGGTAGTAGCTTCTAATACCAGGGCAGACTAGAAGGTGAAGAGCAGCCTCTTATAGGAATAGTATTAGAACGTTGGAGACTGGAGATCGCACTAGATCACCTTACTTGCTACCGTAATAACGGAAGCCAATACTATCGTTGGACTATATCTTTATTGTGTATTCACTAATCCTATGTTCTTGTTTACTAATAGTCTCTCTATTATATATACTTTTCCTGGGAATATATCTCTATTTCCTCTCATATCGTGGTTTGTCCTTTATTTAATATTACAAGCGTTCACTAACCAGAAAGCAACATGAAACAAGCAGTATTGTACCTAAAGAGGGCTACTTGGTCGTTTTGGGTGCTGCCGGGTGATGCTGTCGTCTCATATCAACATCAGACGACCAATATCCTGAACCGCCTGCATTCAGGATTGGGACTGCGGCCTCCAGTGACATCTTTCACCTGCTGTTTCGTTCCTTTCCCATCGCGACAGGGATTGGAATTGTTGGTAGCGTCGCGGATTGACTCGTCCTTTCAGTCAGCGCAATGAAGTTTTTAGGTGGGGTACAGTGTGCGCAGTACTGCCCTCACTCTTTACACCCGTGGTTCATCTGTCACGCGACAGCAAGGTCCTTGGGTCGTAGAAATACTTGGGTTGCTATCCAAGGGCGTATCAAGACCACCTGAGGTATCCTTGTTTTGCAGTTTTGTCAAATTTATTCGTACACTGTCTCTATGACTCCGATTACCGAAAAGTGGAACTAATTCCGTCGATTCCTGGGTCAGACGTTAAACTGCAAAACAGTGGTGAGGCTCTGGTTCGGGAGTTCCAGAGTTTTGGGGAGAGAAGAGGGACCCCTTAATTACCATTACTCCCAGGTTCACCCCGTCTCTGAGTTGATAATATCTGTTTAGGGAGTCAGGTATAAGTCAAATAGCCATTAAATACCAGAAGAAGATGGAGCTCGACAGCCTTGGCAGGCAATCCATCTCGGAAAAGTCTGACATATATATATATATAGTAAGCAAAGCTGGCGACCGTAGTCGAGGGCGACCAGAAGACTCCCTTTTCAATAGAGACTTGTGTTCTGGTTAGTGAACACAAGTAGTAGTAATAATAAGACAAACCACGATATGTGAGGAAAGTAGTTATATTTACAGGAATGAGTATTTACAAGAGAGACTGTTAGTAATAAGGACATAGGATTAGTGATAGAGTAACGATATACTTCAACAATAGGAACGGCTCTTCTGGTCTGATTCGAAGGCTTATCCTTCCCAGATTAATCTCCGCTACTGCCATATATGGCAGATGGAACAGCTCATTATGCTGAAAGTGTTGGTGATACCCAACACTACTCCTTTCTTTGGATTGCTCCTCTTTACACTTTACCTTATATTGCTGAGTGTTAAGCAAGGAGGTATCAAATACTATTTTTAAGTCTTTGATATGACGCAACCAGGGATTGAACCCAGGTCTCCAGGACCACTGGCGAACACTCTACCCATTAGCCTATATATATATATATATATATATATATATATGAAAATATTCTGTTCATTTAAAAACTCTTGTTGGACTATAGTTTTCATAAATGACATCACGATTAGAACCCTGACTTTTTTTCAGTCTACTGCACAGTTGAGGCTGTAGAATACACCGACTGCATCTCTGTAGAGGGGTAAGATCCCCCTCAACGAGTGTCCTGATATGACATTAAACAACCTGATGGTGAGACTCCAGTAATGCTGGAGCTTTGGAGAATGCGGAGTACTCCTTCATTGCCATCACTCCCAGGTCCACTTAGGACTGAAATGGTAATCCTATCTAAACCAAACCAAACCAAACCAAAGAGTTTAAATGTCAAACAGTTCTGCTCGGCATTTAAACGGTTTGGTTTGGTTTGGTTTTATGGCATATCAACCATTGTAGGTTATCTAAGGCCAAATCCTTTTAAAATATATACATTAAATATATGATTACGAAAGACATTTGAAGACAACATCTTTAAAAGAACCTGAGCTCTTTTTTTTCACACAATTAAATGGTTTTAATTATTTCTGTTTAATAGGTTAATATTTATGGTTCAAATAGAACTTTTTGACACCGAAACTGTGAAAACAAATGACTGATACTTAACTGAATTGTTTGAAATAGAAGTATATTTACATTTAACTGTGTGTAAACAAATGAATGATGTCTAACTGAATTGTTAATAATACATAGCAATACTTGGAACCATTCAACTTTCTTGACATATACTAAATTGAGTTGTTAGAAATAGAACTGTTTGATCATTTAACTGTGTGTAAACAAATCCCAATTGAATTGTTATTGATACATAGCAATATTTGGAACTATTTAACTTTGTTGACTTATGTTTACAAATTATATATATCTAATATATGTATTTGGTATTAAATAACCTACAATGTTTGATATGCCTTAAAACAGTACCTAACCAAACCATCTCTCTCTCTCAATATATATATATATATATATATATATATATATATATATATATATATATATATATATATAATTTGTGTCCATTCATTTTGTGTCCATTCTCTCCTGGACTAAATGATCTGTTTTTCTTACCAGAATATTTTGAGTCAATAAATATATTTGAATATTTATGTCAAAATAGTGCAGAAAAACGAAAGAAAAGGATTGAATAAATAAATAAATAAATAAAGTTTTAAAAAGCCCCCCGCCCAAAGAAAGGAAAGTAAAAGCAGTACTTTTAGCATATATTTGATTAATAATATTTCAGCGGTTGAATTCATAAGAGTATTGTAAATAAATTGAATCATGGACAAATGTGATGGTATAAAAATAAGGTCGAATAGCCGAAGTTAAATAGTAAATTGAATAAAAAAAAAAAATAGTAAAAGAATAAAAAAAAAAAGTTTTTCTCTCCTTTATTTCTTATTTTTCTTTCTCCATAGATACACAAGATGGTTGGTTGGTTGGTTGGTTGGTTAGATTTTATGGTATATCAACCTTTGTAGGTTATTTAACGCCAAATCCATTTTTATGTAAATAATCAGTTCTATTTCAAATAATTCAGTTTAGCATGAGTACACAAAACATTTCTATTTCAAACTATTCTGTTTATTCAAACAGTTATATATAACAATTCAGTTTAGTGTAAATACAGTTTCAATGTCAAAAACAGTTCAATTTCAAATAATTCAGTTTAGCATAAGCGTGCAGTTTAAATGTAGGTACGGTTTAATTGTGAAAAACATTTCTATTTCAAGCTATTCAGTTTAGTCAAGAAGTTCTAATTCAGCTAATTCAGTTTAGTATTAGTACAGATTTTGTTTACACACAGTTTAATTATGAAAAACATTTCTATTTCAAACTATTCAGTTTAGTCAAGCAGTTCTGATTCACCTAATTCAGTCTAGTATAAGTACAGATTTTGTTTACACACAGTTAAATGTCAAAACAGTTCTATATTAAACAAATCAGTTTAGTGTAAGAACAGTTTCGATGTCAAAAATCAGTTCCATATCAAATAATTCAGTTTAGCACAAGCACGCAGTTTAAATGTAAGTACTGTTTCATTGTGAAAAACATTTCTATTTCAAGCTATTCAGTTTAGTCAAACAATTCAGTTTAGCATAAGTATAACGTTTGTTCTATTCAACCCTTAGGTAAGGCCTATCAGGTGCTACCACGTCGGGTCAGAGTGGACCTGAGAGCAATGGCAATGAAGGGGTGGATACACAAGAAGGTTTTCGCGGTATTATATGGAGTGAATAGCATCTAATATTAAAGTAGAATCTGTCGTTAGATAGAATGTTTAATGTGAAAGTTATCCACGTAAAAGGCCCATTGTCGTTCCATTTAACCCATGTTCTGGGTATGACATTAAACTGTGTCTAATGATGAGACTCCAGTCTTGGAGTTTTGGGAATGAGGCTTACCCCTTCATTGCCATTACTCCCAACTCCACTCTGACCCGGATTAGGAGTACCTGTTAGCGTCCCATATAAATACAAATAGAACTGTTTAATTTTTTGTTGTTGTTTTTGGAGGTGCCCGTGGTGTAATGGTTATCGTTGTAGGAAATGGACATGGCGACACGAGTTCAAATCCTGTACGAGACTAATATCCTTGGGAAAGGTATGAATCCAATTATTCTCCCTCCAGCTATGGGTAAATAGTAGGGCAGACTATTTTCTTCAGCCTTGGTGAGGCAACTAATCTAGAAGGAAAACTCTGAATTCAACCTGTTAAACTCTGCTTAAAAATTGATCTTGTGTCATATCCTGACCGAGCGGAGGGGTTGGTAAATAAGGAACTGTTCAATTTTTTTGTGAAGGATTATAATTTTTAGTTATTTGAAACTGTGTTTGATTTGGTTTTATGGCATATCAACCATTCTTGGTTATCTAATAACAAATACATTTTTACACATATAAACAATTCCATCTCGAACAATTCAGTTTAGCATAAGTAAAGTTGTCTCCCTTTAGTCGAGGGCAACCAGAAGGCTCCCTTTTCAATAGCTACTACACCGAAGTGTTGGGTAGGGCGCTACTCCTTTCCCTGGATTGCTCCACTTTACCCTTGATACGTACAGTATATTGCTGAGTGTTAATCAAGGATGTACCAAGTACCATTTTAAAAGTCTTTGGTGTGACCCGACCAAAGATTGAACCCCGGTCTCCCGGACCATTAGCGAACACTCTACCCACTAGGCCAATGAGCCGGGTTTTTTAACATAAGTACACAGTTTTATTGTAAAAAACAATTCTATTTTAAGTTTTTTCAAACCGTTCTAATTCAGTTTGGCATAAATATAGTTTTTGTTTACACACAGATAAGTCAAAACAGTTTTATTTCAAACAATTCAGTTTAGCATGAGTATGTAGTTTAAATGTCAAAACAGTTCTTTTTCAAGCAATTCAGTTCAGCATGAGTACTTAGTTTAGATATCAAAACAGTTATATCTTAAGCAATTCAGTTTAGCATAAGTACCCGGTTTAGTTCTATTTGACCCGTAGATAAAACTCTACCATTCCGATCCAGAGTGGACTTAGGAGCAAGGGCAATGAAGGAGTATTCAGCATTCCCCAAAGCTCCAGCATTACTGGAAGCTCATCATCAGATTGTTTAGTGTCATAAACAGGACACTCGGTGGGGGAGTCTTACCCCTCTGCACAGAAGCAGTTGTTGTATTCTACAGCCCCAGCCGACTGGGCCATAGGACACTCGTTGGAGGGTCTTAATCTTCTGCAGAAGTGCACTCAGTATAGTCTACAACCCCTGCCGACGGGGCAAGAGAGTAATGGCAATGAAGGAGTACTTCACATTCTTCAATCCTCCTGATCTGGAGCGACACCATCAGATATTTTATGTTGCATATTGACCTCCGACCCTCTGGTGGTGTAATGGTTAGCAAGCTTGACTAGCAAACCTACACGAGTGAGTTCGAGTCTCATTGGGTGCCCCTTTCATATGGCCTTGTGCCACATCTAAGCAAAAAGCTTAGTAAATTTCCATATTGACCTCCGACCCGGCCGGTCTGTCAAAGAAGAAATGCACCTGGGTAAATAACAGGTGCAACCGGTCGAAGATATCAGGGGGCGACCTTGACTGTCGACGGGCTGAATTGAGTGCGAATTGTGACGCTCGCAGGAAGTATGTTGGTGTCAAATTATTATATAACCCCGGTGACAGGAAGTTCAGATCAGTTGGAGAGAAGATGCTGGAATGAGAACCATGTCCCAGCAGAGGCTGGGCCCCCAGGCCCCCAGACCCCCGGTTGAGCAGCCCAGGAGAACGGGAAAGGAAGGCTATGATAGCCAGAAGAGTCGGGGGGGGGTCAATATGTTGCAGTCTTTGTTCGGTCTCCAACTCCCTCTCACACACAACCCTTTCAATAAAGTGAGAGGTATATTTTTCTAAAGAACTGTGTCCGCTCGTCTTTATTGTGTTGAATATGTTTCTGCATGCATCGGCATATGAGTAAGCAACATTTAGTGTCATATCCTGGGGACACAAATGATTAATATTAAATAGAATTATTAGAGTTTAATCACCATTTAACTGCATGCGAACAAAGGCTTAATTTAAAATTAGATACGGCCCTGTCGGTTGAGGCTGCAGAGGGGTACGACTTCTAACGAGCCTCCAGGACAGGGAACGAAACCATCTGATGGTGAGGCTCCAGTAACGCTGGAGTTTTGGGGAATGCAGATTATCTTTTCATTGCAACCGCACCCAGGTCCACTTTGGTCCTGAGTGGTAGCACATGATTGGGTCCTATCTATGGGTCAAATAAAACTGTTTGATATTTAAACTGGACTCAAGCTAAACTGAATTGTTTGAAATAGAACTGTTTGTATGTATAAAATGGATTTGGCATTAAATAACCTTCAATTTTATATCAAACCATGAATTGTTTTCTCGGATGAAAAGAAAACCCATTTAGACGGTCCAAATGGTTTTCAGAAGTACTGGCAACAAGGCATAGTGGAGGAGGATCGCTTATCATCTTGGGCGGGGGTGTTTCTCATCTTCAGGAAAACGTAAACAACAATTTGTCAGTGGTCGACGAAAAAGAGCATATTATGTTAAGATGCTAAATGATTTATCTCATTCTCCCCAACTCTAGGGTAAATAGTATTATGATAGTTCTTCACTTAGGATGGTTGATATACCATAAAACAACCAGACTAAATTCTTTGAGGACTTAGATTCATGATGATGATCATCATCATGTCGTGCCGCCAGCACAGATATCCCTGACCCTATCTCGCCACTTCTCCCAATCACTCATCGCAGGTCTTCAGGGCTACATCCAGTATCCTCACATAGCTGCTGTATGTATGTTCGAGTTGGCCGTCCTGCTTTTGCTCGGCCATATGTGGGGGTCCATAGGAGTACATTACTTATGAGCTCGTCCCTGCTTCTCCAGCAGTGTCCTGCATGTCTGGTTCGTCTAACTTGGATAGTTTTCGTGATTGGAGGCAGGTGGCCGTATAGTTGGTGTCTTGTGGGGTGTTGCCGCCAGAACTTGTTCAATATTGCTCGCAACATTCTTGTGTAATTTTCGTCTAGCTTCTTCTCCAGTCGTTTAGTTAGCGTCCATGTAGTGCATCCATACAGCAGTATCGATACGACAGCTGCCTTGAAGAAACTGCGTTTCATTTTATCGGTCTTGTCTGATTTCCATATGATCGATAGCCTATTGATAGCTGTCCATGCTTTCGTTAGTCGTGTGTCGATGTCCTTTTTGGTTGATGAGATGCTGCTTCCTAGGTAAGTTAATTCATCTACTAGTTTAAGAGGGGTTCCGTCTAGTGTGGTGTTGTCGCCTCTTTGATTATGGCACATTTATCCCATTTTGTGTACATTGACATGGAGGCCTATGCCTGAGGCTGCTCGTTCCAAACTATGCAAAGGAATAGTTTAATATCTATCTATCTATTTACATATCTATCAAACGAATGAAAGTTTAATATCTATTTATATATTTTCTATCTATCAAAGGAATGATAAAGGATAGTTTCTAAAGGGACAAAGTATGAAAAACCTGAATATTAATTACCGCCATTATTTTATAACTTTTTCTTTTCATGCATGAATAATTATCTATTCATTAAAAAAATATTTAAATCTTTTTCTTTTATTTATTTATTTTGCCTGATTTTTCATTCTTTCAGCCATCTAACATTAAAATACTTCTTACTGGTATCAGTTGTTGTTGTTGTTCTAGTAGCTACTAGATCGAGGTGTATGGGAGGGGGCTACTCCTTACCTTAAATAACTCCACTTACCTTTGGTCCCTATCTTACAATACTGAGTGTTAAGTCAGATTCGACAATGGTCCGGGAGACCTGGGCTCAGTCCCAGGTCGCATCATACCAAAGACTTTAAAAATGGTACTTGATACTATTTACCAACCCCTCCGCCCGGGCAGGATATGACACAAGGTCAGTTTTTAAGCGGAGTTTAACAGGTTTGAATTCAGAGTTTTCCTTCTCCTAGACTAGTTGCCTAACCAAGGCTGAAGAACCTAGTCTGTCCTACTATTTACCCATAGCTGGAGGGAGAATAATTGAATTCATACCTTTCCCAAGGGTATTAGTGCTATGTGAAATGCAATCAGTCTCGTCCAGGATTTGAACTCGTGTCGCTGTGTCCATTTCCTACGACGATAACGACTACACCACGGGCACCTCCTGGTACTTGATACCTCCTTGCTTAACACTCAGAAACATAAGGTACGTATCGAGGGTAAAGTGGAGCAATCCAGGAGATGGAGTAGCGCCCTCCCCTACATCTTGGTGTAGTAGCTATTGAAAAGGGAGCCTTTTGGTCGCCCTTGACTAAAGGGAGACAACTTTACTTTGCTTGTATCAGTCTCAATTTGATTTCGAAAGAGGGAGTCATCGTGGCGTAGTAGCAAGCGTATTGGACTGCAGAAGTAAGAGAGTTCGAACTCCAGTCGCGTAGTTACATTTGATTTCGGATTAATCCTCTCGGGAAAGGCATGAACCTCCTTATCCCCCAGCAATGAGTTATATAGTGTCACTGCTGCTCTTCACGAAGGAAAGCTTTGGCATTAAATAACATGTGATGTCATTAAATGTCATAAAAATAAAAGAATGAAAGACAAGGGAGATAATTATAATGGTGAGGTAATTTACTAAGCTTTTTGCTTAGATATGGCACAGGGCCATATGATAGGGGCACCCAATGAGACTCGAACTCATTCGTGTAGGTTTGCTAGTCGAGCTTGCTAACCATTACACCACCAAAGGCGCCTAATAATTATAATGGTGAGTGTTGAAAATATTTTCAAGTTCTCTGCGGCCAAATTGACTGGAAATCAATTTTTCTTTCCGGGAAAATCTAAGGGTACTTTAACACAGAAATATTTATGCTAAAATATTCCGTTTTCTCAATAATCTGCTTTTCAAACAGACGGTGAAATCTGATAGGGAAGATAGATAATTTGATCGAAAGGAACATACTAATATATATATAGATAGATAGATCTGATTGGAGATAGATAGATAGATATTGTCGAAGAAAAATCGATGCATGAAGAAGAAGAAGAAGAAGAAGAAGGTGCAAGAAGAGGGAGCAAGAAGACGAAGAAGGAGGAGGTACTAGAAGAAGAACGGGGAGCAAGAAGGAGAAGAAGAGGGGGCAATAATGAGAAGGAGATACGAGAAGAATAAAAGAAGATAAGAGCGGGAGGAAGTCGAAGAAGAGGGAGCAAGACGAAAAGGTAGAAAGGATTGCAAGAAGGAGTTGAACACAAGAAGAAGGAAAAGAGGAAGGGAGAAGAAAGTGGGTGAGAAGAAGAAGAAGAAGAAGAAGAAGAAGAAGAAGAAGAAGAAGAAGAAGAAGAAGAAGAAGAAGAAGAAGAAGAAGAAGAAGGTCCGTAGAGTTCGAATTGGAGACAAAATCTAAAGCGCTTAACACTTAATCAGCATATATATAGAAAATTAGCCCACAAAAAGTACACAAAGAGATATGCCTGGACTGAAATGCCAATCCACTGGGAATTGTGCAAATGACTGAGATTTGAATGTTCAAACCAATGCTACAAAAAGCATTCTGAAAATAATGTATTCTATTTTTTTTCCTTTTTCCAATAAAACTATAACAGATACAGCAATCGCAAAAGCACTACTGATTGGACAAGTTTTCAGCAAAAAAAAATACCCACAATTTTTCTGTATAAATATTGTCTATGTTTTTTGTTTTTTTCGGGTTTTTTTTGCTAATGATCAACATGAACCTTGATGCCTCGTTCGTAAAAGTCAATATCTCTATTAAGGGGTACCTTAACATATAAAAGTTTATGCCGAAATATACCATTACATCACACGGGGGTGGGGACTCCTCGTGCAGTTGCGGCTAAAGTGCTGGACTACAGCCACAAAATAAGCGAGTTCGAACTCCATACGAGCTATTACATTCACTTTTGGACAAATGCCCCTAGGGAAAGGTACGAAGCCTCTTACCCCCGGACCATAGAGTGTTCACCAATAGTACGGGAGACATGGGTTTGTAGCAGAAAGAAATTCGTATTTTTGGTCGGCGCGTTAATTAATTTGACCGTTAGAGTCGACACATATTTTCACCCAATCAGGATGATTTATCCTATTCAGCCCGGATAATTTTTCCAGGCAGCTCCAAATTGAGGAAAGCCCACCAAATACTCTCTTCCTCTGAACGTTTCGAACAGGACAGACGTAATTACTGTCCGCTTTCTTCATTAGCAGCAGCATCACGACACCATGAAGAAAGCCATCTAATTTATGGACCTCTTGAGTCTATTCACATGAACCAAGGGTTCCCAGTTGAATATGAATTATATGAATTCAATACGCCACACACAGGAACCACTTTAAGTCGCCTTCAACTATGGCTATGTCGACTGTGACGCAAAATTCCGCTGAGACATCCAGCCACTCCTTCCCTAGGCAACATTTTCTGGGGATATTCACGCTTCTCTCCTAAACAACCAGGACCACACATCCATGGGTGACTAGATCATTCCTGTCCTTAACCAGCAAACACGACCTTTGCTAACCTAACGATGCACATTTCGTTCAAGCATTTAACTGCTAAAATGCCTTCTCAACTTCATTTCCTTCCTTCCTACGAGACTTGCAGCATAAACGTAAACCCTTTATTCCATGCTGCCGTTAAAAACTACCATAAAAACCTTTCGACATCACATCGTGGTTCTTCACATATTTATTTACCTTAAAAACTTAGTGAGGAAACAACGCAACATGTAACAATATTATCTTCTCTAAAAGTTCAATCCCAGGTCGAGTCATACCAAAGACTCAAAAAATGCTACTTGATGCCGCCTTGCTTAACACAGCATTACAAAGTACGGGTCAAGGATAAAGTCGAGCAATCCACGGAATGGAGTAGCGCTCTCCCCTACACCTCTGTGTAGTAGCTATTGAAAAGGGAGCCATCGAGTCACCCTTGACTAAAGGGAGACAACTTTACTTTATTTTCCGTTCTTCTATAAGGATGGCCTTAGCATTAAATAAACAACAAAGGTTGATATGCCATTAAATAAAGAAACCAAACCATAACACGTGCTTCCCTTCGATTCTCCATCCATCAACGCACTAATAAACACGGCATCGCTTTTTCTATCTGATATACATCATTGTGGCTATTTACTATTTCCTTAAATGAATATATATATATATATATAGTATTCAGGAGCATAGGGCTAAATTTAAACTATAAATATTTAACCAAAATTTTTTTTATAAAAACATAGAGTTAATTTTGAGAATTAGAGTTAATTTTGAGGATAAATAAAATAAATTCTTAGATAGAAAATTGTGAAAAAGCATATAATACATACGTACTACGCATAAAAAGTGGAACTGATTAATGCTTTCTAAATATTTTTGAAATGTTAAAATATAGTAAATAAATTAAATATTTATTTTTGTTTTTAGTTTTAATATATCTATTACTGTATCTTTACGTGAAGTTATTAATTAAAGTTTAAATCTAATTCAATAAAAAATCTGTAATTTAGGTCTAAATGTAATTAGAAAATTATTAATTAAAGAATTTTTTTTAAAAACAATTTTACTACATTGCTAACCGAAATTTAAATTTAAAACGGAAGTGGGTTTAATGAAGAGGTAACTCTTCACCCCTCTTCTATCACCTCCCACTCTTCTATCCCCTCCCACTCTTATGTGTCTATTCTAGTTTTTTTTATCAAAGAGATCTGAAGAAGTCCTGTTAATTTTTTTCGTGTTTTTGGAAATTTCAAAAATGCGTAACAGGTTTGAAATAAATTTGTAATCCTATGTGACCGGTTTCATTGTTTTTTCTTAAAGTATATATATATATATATATATATACAAAGCTCTTCTAACGAATTGAGCACTCCGGTATCCGATAGCGTAAAATATAAACAACCGAAAGTTAATACATATGCGTCAAATTCCCGAGCTGACTTTAGGTCACCGATGGCTGAAAGGTATGTTATCGGTCTGACGTAAAGTTCAGCGGGTTTCGATCCCAGCATAAAGCATCTCGCGTGTTTAGTCACACCGAAGAGTTGTGATACAACGAAACAGTCTGTCTGTGGATGACTATATATAAATAATTGACTTTCCTATTGATCAAGACATGCTCAGGGGATGTCTTCGTGGTGTAATGGTTAAAGCGATGGACTGCGGAATCGTAGTAAGCGAGTTCGTACTCCAGTCGCGCTATTACGTTCACTTTCGGGCAAATACCCTTGGGAAAGGTATGAACCCACTTATCCTCCGAGCTATTGGTTAGATAGTACCACTACTGTTCTTCTAGGAGAATAGCTTTGACATTAAATAACCAACAAAGGTTGATATGCCATTAAACAAAGAAACCAAACCAAACCAAGACATGCTCATCAGTTCAAGTAATGTTGGGAACCATTTGACAACAGTTTTAGTTTCTTTGGTTTAATGGCTTATCAACCTTTGCGGGTTATTTAATGCCGAAGCTGTCAGAGAGTTCCCGTGGCGTAGTGGCTAACGTTCTGGACTGCTACATCCCTTTTATCGAGTCCGAACTCCATTCGCTCGATTACATTCGTTTTCAAACCCTTTATTCCCAATGCTATAGTGAATAGTACCACAACTGTTTTTCTATAAGGATGGCTCTGACATTAAATAACCCACAAAGTTTGATATGCCATTAAAACAAAGAAATTAAACGGAACCAAAGCTGTTTCTGTTCTGGTGGAAGTTCGAATATGCATAAAATGATGTGACAGTTCCACATGATAACCACGACGCCATGAGGCTTCCCACCATTTTTTTTATTATCGTGTAGGCGTGTTTAGAACCAACCAGAATGGTTTACGGAGAAACCACAACTTCTAAGATTCTGACTAATCATCGAAGGAATACGTGCAAAAAATCTCGAGGCAACACTATTGTTTGTAGATTTCTCAGCATCTTTTGATTCCTTCCACAGGGAAAAGATAGAGCAAGTACTTCTCGTAAAGCTTATAAATTGAATTAGAATGACCAGAAAATCCGGCGAGAACTATTTTTTGTCTCATCAGCTGTATATACGATGATCTACTGAGCTTCTTGATAACATCCAACACAAGCTATTCCAAGTTAGCCCAGTCGGCTGGGGCTGTAGAATACACCGACTGTTTCTCTGCAGAGGGGTAAGACACCCCCACCCAACGAGTAAACGATCTGAGGGTGAGGTTCCAGTTTGGCTGGAGCTTTGGGGAATGCAGAGCACCCCTTCATTGCCATTGCTCCCAGGTCCAATCTGTCCCGAAATGATAGCAAGTGATATATATCTATGGGTTAAATAGTACTAACTGCATACCTACGCTAAACTAAATAGCTTAAATAGAAATGTTTTGACAATTAAACTGTACTTTCAGTTAAACTGCGTGCTTATGCTAAACTGAACTATTTGAAATTGAACTTTTTTGACATTGAAACTGTACTTACACAAAACTGAATTGTAATATATAACTACTCGAATAAACTGAATATTTTGAAATAGAAATGTTTTTGACTATTAAACTGTGTACGCATGTTAAACTGAATTGTTTTAAATAGAACTGATTATTTACATAAAAATGGATTTGGCGTTAAATAACCCACAAGGGTTGATATGCCATAAAATCCAGCCAACCAACCAACCAACCTTTATATATATATAATTTGGTTTGGTTTGGTTTAATGGCATATCAACCATTGTAGGTTATTTAATGTCAAATTCTCTTTACACATACATATATATATAAGCGTGCGTATGCTAAACTGAATGGTTTGAAATGGAACTGTTTTTGACATTGAAACTGTACTTACACTAAATTGAATTGTTTAATATAGAACTGTTTCAACATTTAACTGTGTGTAAACAAAATCTGTACTTATACTAAAGTGAATTAGATGAATTAGAACTGTTTTGACAATTAAGCTGTGTAATCATGCTAAACTGAATTGTTTGAAATAGAACTGAATATTTGCATAAAAATGGATTTGATACAAAGGCTGATATGCCTTAAAACCCAACCAACCAACCTATTCCAAGTGAACTAGAAATGGTAAATTCGCAGCCAATTAGTATATGTTCTAGCATAAATTTTCCAAAAAGACTTTCCGCTATAATGCTGCTCTACACACACACACACACACACACACATATATATATATATATTAAACATAATAGACATTTTATGTCTACATATTTTCTTTTGGATCCGTTCGAATTCCCGTATTACTTTTATTGTATTCTGGGGGAATTGATTTATGTATTGTCCATAGTTGCATGTATCCCTAGTACTTTCTGCCCGACTTTGGGATACATGCAACTATGGACAATACATAAATCAATTCCCCCAGAATACAATAAAAGTAATACGGGAATTCGAACGGATCCAAAAGAAAATATGTAGACATAAAATGTCTATTATGTTTAATGAAATTTGCATTAACGAAGAAATGCTGCCTAAATATACATATATATATATATATATTTCAAAAGGATTAGTTCCAGAAAGAGATTTATGTATTTTTTAAAAATTATCAATTTACTCCTTACGTACGTTTCCAGCATGTTGCTTTCTTTCTTCAGAGAAGTTTTAATGTTTTTTCAGGTGTGGTATTCAGTTTATATAGAGGTCACTGTTTTGATGGGCTGGTTGTTTCTTTCTTTTAATTCTGGGATAGATTCCTTTTATGAGTTGGTTCTCTTTTTTCTCTTTTCCTTTTTTCCTTTTTTTTCTTTCTATGGGTGTGTTTCCTGTTCTTTCCAATTAGTCTTTGATATTTCATATGTATAAAGCGTTTTTATTATTTTATTCTGGGTCATTGTGTGTGTGTCTCTCTGTATCTCTGTGTGTGGGTGTGTGTGGTTGATATGCTATAGACTTTATTGTTTTTTGTGGGGTGGGTATTAATGTCCGGCTCATTGGTCTTGTTGGTAGAGTGTTCGTCAATGGCCCAGGAGACCTGGGTTCAATCCCAGGTCGCGTCTTACCAAAGACTTTCAAAATGGTACTTGATACTACCTTGCTTAACACTTTACAATATAAGGTACGTATCAAGGGTAAAGTGGAGCAATCCAGGGAAAGGAGTAGCGCCCTCTCCTACACCTTGGTGTAGTAGCCGTTGAAAAAGGAGCCTGTGGATCACTCTCGACTACGCCCGCCAACAATTTTTGTTAATATGGTTTAGAATTCAGTTGACAGTTACTTTTTATATTTTCTTCTCTCCGTGTGTATAACACTTTTGCATTTAATTTTAATCATAAATATATATATATATATACACAAAAATATCTTTTAAGTTCAATTACTATATATATATATATATATAATGAATAAATTTCAATGCTAAAAGCGTTTTCAATTCGTAAAATCATTACAGTGCTCTATATACGAAAATCCTGAGTAATATAACAAAATTCCAAAATATGAAATAGGATAATTTTATAAACGAGAAAATATTCACAACACTTAGTTTCACGTTATCGATCCTCAGGAATGATAGTATTCGTCACACCACTATATATTTGTGTGTGTGTGTGTGTGTGTGTGTGTGTGAGTGTGTGTGTGTGTGTGTACATATAACGTAGACGTATATTCCTTATATATATGCATGTAGGTATGTATATGTCTGTGTGTGTACGCTGTGTCAGGGAGGCCTTTGAATACATTTACGGCAGCACCGGCAGTAGAAAAAGACCCCTCTGAAAAAGGGTTTACTGCATTTGATGGGGATAAGACACTAGTTCTAGATCTCCAAGAAGTGTGTAGTACTCCTACAGTACCATTCCTCCCAGGTCCACTCTAAACGTGGGATTTAGTACCTGTTAGGGCCAGATCATATTTAATAGGAATATCGTTATGATATATAACGATACTATATCAATTGAATTAAGAATAGGTACTTGTTTACAAAAGTGTATGATTATTTGGTTTGATTTTATGGCATATCAACCATTGTAGGTTATTTAGTTCCAAATCCTTTATATATCTATATATATATATATATATATATAACTCGGTTTGGGTTAGTTTTATGGCATATCAACCATTGTAGGTTATGTAATGCCAAATCCTCTATATACATACATATTGAATATATAGGATTTGGTTGGGTCGGATTTTATGGCATATCAACCATTGTAGATTATTTAATGCTAAATCCTCTTTATACACACACACACACACACACACATATATATATATATATATATATATATATATGATTTGGTTTGGGTTGGTTTTATGGAATATCAACCATTGTAGGTTATTTAATGCCAAATCCTCTACACACACACACACACACACACATATATATATATATATATATATATATATATATATATATATATTAAATATATATGATTTGATTTGGGTTGTTTTCATAGCATATCAAGTATTGTTGGTTATTTAATGCCAAATCCTCTTTATACATATATGTCAAATATATATGATTTGATTTGGTTGGATTTTATGGCATATCAACCATTGCAGGTTATTTATGCCAAATCTTCTTTATACATATATATTAAATATACATGATTTGGTTTGGTTCGGTTTTATGGCATACCAACCATTGTAGGTTATTTAATGCCAAATCCTCTTTATACATATATATTAAATATATATGATTTGGTTTGGTTGGGTTTTATGGCATACCAACCACTGTAGGTTATTTAATGCCAAATCTGTTTTTATACATAAAACAGTTCTATTTCAAACAGTTCACTTTAGTATAAGTACTTAGTTTAGTTCTATTTGACCCACAGATAGGACCCTTATCAGGTGCTACCACTCCGGGCCAGAGTGAACCAGGGAGCGATAGCAATAAAGGGATACTCTGCATTCCCCAAAGCTCCAGCATTACTCAACCCTCACCATCAGATTGCTTAATTTCATATACAGGACACTCACTGGGGGAGTCTTACTTCTCTGCAGAGATGTGATCGGTGTATTCTGCATCCGACCGGGCTATATGATTATAAGTTACTTGAAACGATTACGGGGTGATAGGACTTGTTAAGGTCCCATCTATGAATCAAATAGAACTATATAATCATTTACGCAACTTGAGACCATTTAACTGTTAGCAAATAAAACTACTAATGTTAAATAGTAGTACTTGAAACCATTTAACTATGTGCTACTATTTACCCAACCCCTCCGCTCGGGCAGGATATGACACAAGGTCAATTTTTAAAGCGGAGTTTAGCAGGTTTGAATTCATAGTTTTCCTTCTCCAAGACTAGTTGCCTCACCAAGGCTGAAGAACCTAGTCTGCCCTACTATTTACCCATAGCTGGAGGGAGAATAATTGGATTCATACCTTTCCCAAGGGTATTAGTGCTATGTGAAATGCAATCAGTTTTGTCAAGGAATTGAACTCGTATCGCCGTGTCCATATCCTGTGACGATAACCATTACACCACGGGCACCTCCACCATTTAACTATGTGCTAACAAATGATTGATGTCCGATTGAATAATCAGTATTGCATAGCAATATTTGGAACCATTTAATTGTGTGCAAATAAAACTATTTGTGCTGGATAGCAATACTTGAAAACATTTAGCAGTGTATAAACAATTCTGCTCAGATTCGTTTAAAATGAACGTTACCTCCTAACTATTCGCTTACAAATCATATATATTTAATATATATATATATATATATATATATATATATATACATATATTTCATGTACATATATATATTAAATATATATATATTAAATATATATATATATATATATATATATATATATATATATATATATATATATATGTATATATTGTGTGTATCGCTGTTATGCTGTTAATTTAAGACCAATATTCACTACGAGGACGACCTTTAATTCTACACATAGGGACAAGTTGCCTATCTTTAAACAAAGGATGCTAATATATAGATTTGTATGTCGATGTAGTTCGACGTATATAGGCATGACTTGTCAACACCTCGAAGTGAGAATTAGACAGCATATAACCAGAGTTATTCCATCAAAAGGCCGACAAACATCCGGGCACTCTTAGTCAATGGATTCGGCTATTAGTGACCATTTGCTTACCATAAATAGTTGCAGGACCAACTATGAAGATGACTGCTTCTCTGTTCTGCATAGAGCCAGAGACAAAATTCACCTTAAAGTCTTAGAGGCGATTTATATTGCCATAAATCGCCCCCCCCCCTCAGTGCAGACAATTAAGCAGTCATATTTTAAATATTTTTTGGGAACTGTTGGAGACTGGGGTGACTTGAATTTTTTTTTCACCTCGTCTCCTCAATCCAATTATATAATTCAAACCCCGTTTTTAAAAATTTTTCCGGTGACTAAGCTTGACAAGTGCCAGACGAAAGGGCCCGCGCTATTTTATTGTTTTAGAATACTTCCCCCTCTTTTTACCAATGATTTCATTATTTATTTCTTTATATGCATAAACAAGATTTGGTGTTAGATACGGCGCACGGATTGATATGCCATAAAAACACAACCAACCAAACAAACAAACACAGTTGTAATAATTCAAGAACGTGAATACCGAGAGGTAAATAACATTTGTTCATATTTACCCAACCTCTCCGCTCGGGCAGGATATGACACAAGGTCAATTTTTAAGCGGAGTTTAACAGGTTTACATTCAGAGTTTTCCTTCTCCTAGACTAGTTGCCTCACCAAGGCTGAAGAACCAAGTCTGCCCTACTATTTACCCATAGCTGGAGGGAGAATAATTGGATTCATACCTTTCCCAAGAGTATTAGTGCTATGTGAAAATGCAATCAGTCTCGGCAAGGATTTGAACTCGTATCGCCGTGTTCATTTCCCACGGGCACGTCCCAAATAAATGACATTTGTTGAAGATCAACATTGGCTAGATGATTTTTATTCAGGGTTGCCAACCTGAAAAATAATAAACCAGTCACATTACTTTCTAGACATAACCTTGTATACGTCAATGGAAGATTTTAACGGTTTTCTTTCTTTCTTTCTTTCTGCTATATTTTTCTATTCTTGTAGCATAACCTTTTAGCGACTTAATAGAAATAGTTAGCTGATTTCCATCTAAAAAGATGGCCGCTTCTGGCGAATTATTTGAGCGTCTCCTGGCGTTAGTTTACGATTTTTAATCGACGATAAGATTCCATTAATATTCTGGTAAGTGACAATTTTTACGAACTGGTATTAAATAAGAATGATGCTTACAAAAAGAAAAAATAAAAGGAAAAATAGAGTTATTATCAGGGTCTTGTGGTTAAAAAAATTATCGATTTCAATTACGATTTTTGTACGGAATCATGTATTTCGCAAATGTTAATTACAATTTTTTTATTCGTTTTGGCAGTAAACTGTTTTTTTTATGTCTGCCTCACATTGGACAGAGTAGCAGAATGGCTACTGTAATGTGACATATATTAGCATAAAAAGATGGAATCGGCGAACTGGGCTCGAATCTATGAGCAAAAAAAAAGTCTATTTTAAGAATATTATCGTTTGATTAAGATGTTATACAGTCGTCTTCTTTCCTGACCAGTTGCCGCTTCTCGTCACCATCTTTTCCGAGTAAATCCAACGTCATTCTATCCCTTCTTCATTGTTCGTTGTTTTGTTTATTTTTTTTATTTTTTTATTTTTTCTGAGATGAACTATAAGATCACATCTTCTTTTGAACACATTCATTCTGTACTCAAGAATTTAGACGATGCTGACCATAGATGAAAAATTAGGTTCTCTTACTTCCAGTGGTCTTGGCTAACTATTTTAAATTTAAAATATAATATAATGGCCGAGGGATTTCGTTTTATATATCTTGCCTTTAGGTTTAGTTAGGCTGAGAACCTTTCGGCACAGCACATGGGTTAGTTAGGTGCAAACTTGAGCATAGGTGTTGACGCGCACGCGGAGAGTATGTGTCGTTCACAAATGTCAAAATAAAAATCCCAGAGAGAGGATGTGACCAGGGATGTGAATGACGTCATACACCGGAAGCGCACGCGGAGGATTTTGGGAGATTTGAAAAAGTCAGTAGTTGAGAACTAGGCTCCGAACGGGAAGGGTCGACTTTAGGGGCTTGCTGGGGCCAGACGAATTTGTGCGCTACGGGCGCTGCACGTGATGGGGGGGGGAGATGGAAAAGTCATCATAGAAAGATTGTGCATCTCTCTTCCTTATGTCGAAACCTTTAATTCAAAGGTAATAAAAGGTTTCGTACCTGAACTAAGAAGTCGTTACGTGTTTTTCGTGTTTCGGGATTCCTATGTTCTATGTATATATATATATATATATGAACATTCTATGTGTTATGACATAGCCGAGGGATTTCGGTTCATGCCTTTGAGTTTAGTTAGGCTGAGAACCTTTTGGCTCAGCACATGAGTTGGTTGGGTGTAAGATTGAAGCAGGTGTTAACGCGGGTGCGCGCGAGCGGATGGAGGTGTCACTCAGATGTCATAACAGTCCGAAACGATACTGGGTGACAAGGTGCGGGTGACGTCACGCACCGGAAGCACGCGGAAGTTTGTGTGAGAATTTGAAGAAAATAAGAGTCGGATTTTATACGCCAAACGAGAAGGATCAATTTTGGAGCTCGCAGGCGCGAGGCGAACTTGCGCCCTATGGGGAGCCGCTCGAGTTAGGGGCCAAATGAATAAGACAGCATAGAAGATTGTGTCTCTCCTCCTTACGTCGAAACCTTTAACTCAAAAGTTAATAAAAAGGTTTCGTACCTGAACAAGAAGTCGTTACGTGTTTTCGAATTCCGAGATTCCTATGTTCTTTATATTTTCTATCGTTAATGAACATTACATGTCTATTTCGCACATGGCCATATTCGTGTATATGGCTACGCAACATATGTACGTTTCACATATCCGTATCATGGGTATGGTACAGAAATCCAACACCCAAGTCGGCTGCGGCTATTGTATACATCAACTGCTTCTCTGTAGAGGGGTAAAAAAAAAAACACAATGAGAGTCCTAGATATGAAACTAAACAATCTGATAGTGAGGTTCCAGAAATGCAGGAGCTTTGGGGAGTGCGGAGTACCCCTTCGGTGCCATTGCTCCTACGTCCACTCTAGTAGGGAGTGGTTGCACCTGATAGGGTCCTATCTATGGGTCAAATAGAACTAAACTGTGTACTTATGCTAAACTGAATTGTTTGAAATCGAACTGTTTTGACATTTAAACTGCGTACTGTGGAAGCATCTGATAGAGTCATATCTATAGGTCAAATAGAACTAAACTGTGTACATATGCTAAACTGAATTGTTTGAAATAGAACTGTTTTGACATTTAAACTGCGTAGTGTGGTAGCATTTGATAGGGTCTTATCGATAGGTCAAATAGAACTAAACTGTGTACTTATGCTAAACTGAATTGTTTGAAATCGAACTGTTTTGACATTTAAACTACGTAAATGTGGTAGCATTTGATAGAGTCCTATCTATGGGTCAAATAGAACTAAACTGTACTGATGCTAAATTGAATTGTTTGAAATTGAACTGTTTTGACATTTAAACTGCGAAGTGTAGTAGCACCTGATAGGGTCCTATCTATGGGTCAAATAAAACTAAACTGTGTACTTATACTAACCTGAATTGTTTGAAATAAAACAGTTGTTACATCTAACTCTGAGTATTGCCCAGTCGGCCGGAGCTCTAGAATACACCAGCTGCTCCTTTGCAGTGTTAAGACTTTCTTTCTTTCTTTCTTTCTTTCTTTCTTTCTCATCTCTTCCTACCTGTTTTTTGTCCCGTCGACTGGGGCTGTAGAATACACCGACTGCATCTCTGCACAGTTGTAAGACCCCACCCCAACCAAGCGTCCTGCCAATAAGAAAGCATTTACAAGTTGTAAGAACATTTCAACTATCTACTTGGAAACCCTCTTCTGAAACCACAGATAAACCTACTGAAAAAATTATAAATGATCGTCTAGGCACCAAACATGGACGTTTTATGGAGGATGAAATTGATGTAGGTCTGAGGGCGATTAATAGCAGAAAAGCTGCAGGCCCTGATAAAGTATAGAAGACCAGAAAAGATGATAACGCTTCTTCGGTCATGCAATGTATATGAACTGTGTGTCGCAATATACATGGGGCCCAGGTGACTGTTAATAACTCTTCTAATAATAATGTTATGTTCTGTTTTGTTTCAGATTTGAAAATAGCATACTATAACAACTATTAATCCTCGATCACAATGCCTTGGACAAGAGACGAAAAAATATTTTGCGTCACTGCTTATTAGGAGACAAAAACATTCCAAACTGCCTCAAAATAGATGCAACTCATTAATATGATAATGATTTATTACTGTGAAAAGAAACTTAAAAAAGATTGCATGTCCTGGAAGCTGATATAATACCAATTGAAAAAAAAACATTGATTTGTTTTGTCTACCTCAAAGGGTGATTTTTTTACTGGACGTGTTTCAAATGACCACCATTGCGTTTGTCACAGAAATAAATCATATTAATGGGTTGCATTTATTTTGAGACACCCTGTTTAAACAAAACACAATTGAGGAACAGACAAAAAGCTGCACCCTCCCCTTCCTTAAGAAAGGAAGCCCCGGAATCCATAGGAACTACAGCGATATAACTCTTACAGCCAATTAGCTGCTAAGATTTATAATTACCTGCTTCTCAATCGTATCCGACCTGAAGGTGAGAAAATTCTTTGGAAAAATCCGTACGGTTCTCGAAGAAATCGATCCACAACTTCCCTGGTTCTCACTATCTGGATCAAAGAAGTGCGTACAAAACATCTCGAAATAACGCTATTTATTGCAGATTTATCTAAAGTAATTGATTCCACACACAGATGGAAAGATGGAGCAAATACAATTGGCATATGGTCTCCCCAAAGAAACTGTATACAACTATTTTGATGCTCTACAAAAACACTAAATTAATAGCTTGGTGGCATTGATTTCTTCAATATTGACGCTGGGGTCTTAGAAGGAGATACATTAGCGTCATATCTATTAATGTCCTTTTAAGATTACGTACTACGAACGTCAACAAATCTAATGAAAGAAAATGATCTCACGATAAAAATACAAAAAGAAGACTATATCCCGCAGAAACTATCTCGGATGCAGACTACGCATATGATCTAGCGCTTCTCGTAAGTACACCTGCTCAAACCGAATATTTGCTGCATAGTTCAGAGCAGCAACAGCAGCAGAAGAAGACATTAGTCTCTAAGTAAATTAAACAAAAAGAGATTTAATGTGTTTTAAACAAGATGAAGCCACATTTAATGACCAGATACTGAAATTAGTAGGCAACTTCACATCCATCGACTGCGATATCTCATCTACTGAAAGCGACGTCAACATGCGCATAGGAAATTCATGGACTACCATCGACAAGTTATGTGTGGAGGTGCCCGTGGTGTAATTGTTATCGTCGCAGGAATTGGACACGGCGACTCGAGTTCAAATCCTGGACGAGACTGATTGCACTTCGCAGAGCACTAATACCCTTGGGAAAGGCATAAATCCAATTATTCTCCCTCCAGCTATGGGTAAATTGTGGGACAGACTAGGTTCTTCAATCTTGGTGAGGCAACTAGTCTAGGAGAAGGAAAACTCTGAATGTAAACCTGTCAAACTCCGCTTAAGAATTGACCTTGTGTCATATCCTGGCCGAGCGGAGGGGTTGGGTAAATAGGACCATCGACAAGTTATCGATCATATAGCTATCTACTTTCTCTCTCTCTCTCTCTCTCTGGCCCAGTTGGCCGGGACTGTAGAATATACCGACTTCTTCTCTACATAGGGGTAAGACTTCCTCAACGAGTGTCCTGAACATGACACTAAACAATTTGATAGTGAGGCTCAAGTAATGCTGGAGCTTTGAGGAATGCGGAGTACCTCTTCATTGCCATCGCTCCCAGGTCCACTCTGGCCTGGAGTAGTAGCACCTGATAGGGTCCTATCTCTGGGTCAAATAGAACTATACTGCGTACTTATGCTAAACTGAATTGTTTGAAATAGAACTGTCTAATTGTATAAAAATGGATTTGGCATTGAATAACCTATAATGGTTCATATGCCATTAAACCAAACCAAACCATCTCTCTGTCTCTGTCTTTATCTATCTATCTCTCTCTCTTTGATAAGGTAAAACGGGAATTCTTTCTTCCTGTTACCGTGTCATTGCTATTGTATGGCTGCACTTACTAATCTTTAATGAAACAATTGGAGAACTACACATCTTGAACAAATCCAGAAAAATATGCCCCACCAAACAGCAGCTGTACAGCCACTTTCCTCCCATCACACAACCATCTAAGTAAAACGAACAAGACATTCTGGACGCTGCTGAAGATGCAAGAACAAATTCCTGAGTTACGTTCTTCTGTGGCTTCTCAGATATAGGTATACCAGTGTTGGCCAAGCAGCTCTGTACGGACACTGGATACTGTCTAGAGGACCCGTCAAGACCTATGAACATTTGGATAGCAACAGATAGAGATAGATACATAGATAAATGGGGAGAGAGAGAGAGAGAGAGAGAGAAAGAAAGAGAGAGAGAGAGAGAAATAAAAAGAGAGCGTGTTGTCAGAACGACTCATGCCTCTATTGAAAATTCTTATCTTCTGTAAATTCTCCGTCTACTTGCTCTTTCTCCTACTGTTATATAGATATATATGACATGGCATTGTTTTTTGTCCTTTGATTATTCACTCTCCTGAAGATGGCTCCAGTTGGGGGCTGAAAACACTTGGGAAACATAGGGCGTCTACCAAAATTCATTCCATCCCAAAATCAAACAACAGATTGGGAAACTTCGATAGATCAAAGAAATGAAATGTCTGTCCTATTTGATCAAACATGTTTAAAGGAGAAAATGCTAACAGACAGACTGTTTAGTTGTATCACAACTCTTCAATGTGGCTAGACTCACGAGATCGAAACCCGACTGACTTTACGTCAGTTGGATATCTTACCCCAGTGTTATCGACATTCTCAGCTTAAGCGAAGGAATTTTTTATGTATGTACCATTTTTTGTATTCGTTATCGGCAACCGGAGTGGTCAGTTCATGAGAAGAGCTATGCATTTCAGCGTATGTCGTAGCCGGCAAATTCCCCAGTCGTGTGCTCAACCCACGACGGAGAGGGGGGAGGAGTATATATATTGTCATCCACAGACAGACTCTTTCGTTCCATAACAACTCTTCAGTAAGAAGAGTAAAAAAATCATCTTGATTTTTTTATTTAGAGGCATCTGTATAGTTAGAGATGTTATATACATAGAGATGTTATAATAATTGGAGGTGCTTGTGGTGTAACGGTTATCGACGTAGAAAAAGGATAAGTCTCAACGAGTTGAGATCCTGGATGCAGCAGGCAGGATTTCACATCACACTAATAATCTGGAGGAGTGAAGAAAATTGATTAAAAAATCTGCCGCCATTGCTCGTCACTTATTGGACAATCCGATTTGTACAGCCGCAAATAAGTCTGCGATACTTATCTCCTTTGCGAATTCAAATAATGAATTTCATTTGTCAATACTGGAAGCCTTGTTTATAATGAGGCATAAACCTGAGTTTGTGTATCGAAAAAACAATTTTACACACCATTACTTTTTAACAACCTCATTGGACCACATGAAGAAAACTTTATTACCCGCACCAACTCTTCTAGCTTACGACGAATTTTTAAAATCAGTTTTCTTTCCCCGTTCTCCTCCAGGCTTTTTTGATGGACAGTATCCCATATAAGTTTCCCCCGATGTAAATTTTGTTGTCACTGAGTTAATTCTCTGAAGAGAAGTGACCAAAAGAGAAGATGCCTTTTTTTAGGATTTTAAAATATTTTAATCGTTTTCAAAATATTTTATTATGCACACACTTTTAAGGACAATATTTAAATGACTTACCCTAAATTGAATTTATAGGAATAGAACTGTGTGTAAACAAATAACAGATGTTAAATTGAAATGTTAGGGATACACAGCAATGCTTATAACCACTTAACTGTGTGCAAACAAATGATTAATATTGAATAGAATTATCATTGTTAGATAGCAATAATTGAAATCATTTAACTGTGTAGAAACAATAGCAATATTAATGTGCGAACAAATTAGTTTTCATTAAAAATTAAATTACCCACAAACTATTAAAAATCATATATGTATATCCATTTAGATATGTGCAAACAAATGACTGAAGTTAAATTGTTATTGTTACATAGCAATTATTAAAACCATTTAACTGTGTAGAAACAACTGCCATACGAATGTACAAACAAATTAGACTTAACTCATTAAAAAATGAAATCACCTACAAAATATTCACTAAGAAATCAGATATGTATATCCATTTAAATGTGTGCAAACAAATGACTGATGTTAAATTGTTATTGTTGCATAGAAATACTTGAAACCATTTAACTGCGTGCAAACAAATGATTAATAGTCAATAGAATTATTCATATTAGATAGAAATACTTGAAACTATTTAACTGCGTGCAAAAAAGAAAAAAAAATGTTTGAAATTTCATTCTTCACGAACTTGAAGAAATACCAGACTTCGCGAGCAGTGAATAAGTTTAAGGTGAGTCTGGAACTTATTAAAGGCACCTTGTATATATATATATATATATATATATATATATATATATATATATAATTGCGGACGTTTTGTTCTTACCAACTAGAGACTGAGAAGAACAATCTGTTTTAAAAAAAGCCCGCTCCATGCCGAAAATGGCTGAGCTCGTCATGAATTTTTTTTTCAATGAATGAAAATAAAAAAATAATTGGACGCCAAGTTGCATTTCAACGACTCAGTAAAATTCGGAGATAAAGATGCCTGTTGAGGCAAACATAAATACTCAAAAATAAGCTTAACTTTCGTTATATATATATATATATATATATATGGAAATGTACAAATATAAAAAAAACACAAGGTCTTCAGAAGAAGTAAAGTTGGTGACCTTAATGGAGGGTGATTCGAAAGCTTCCTTTTCAATAGCTACTGCACAATAATGTAGGGGAGGGCGCTACTACATTCCATGGATTGCTCCACTTTACCCTTGATCCTTACCTTATAATGGTGAGTGTTAAACAAGGTGGCATCAAGTACCATTTTTGCGTCTTTTGTATGACTCGACATGAGAAATATATATATATATATGCATAATTCATAGAATTAATTAAATATATATATCTAATATATATTTACTTATTATTATTATTATTATTATATAATAGCCCTATCCTAGATATTGAGTGCTCTCTATATTATATTGCACTTGGTTCGACACAAATCCACAAAATGATTTAGTGACAACCAACACTGGTATAATATATATATATATATATATATATATATATATATATATATATATATATATATATATGATAGTTGACTTATTTGCCAGCGTTAAACCTTTCGGTTTTTACATTAAAGCTTCATCAGAGCATTTACATGTATGATGTATTTTCTGAACTATATATATATATATATTGTCATCCACAGACAGATTGTTCCGTTGTATCACAACTCTTCAGCGTGGCTCGACACGTAGGACGCTTGAAGCTGGAATCGAAACCCGCACAACTTTACGTTAGACTTAGTTTCAGACCGCTCGGGCAACAAGCGTACCTCGTCAGCTAGGGAATTATAAGGTATTAATTAGCAGCAGCGTTCGTTTGTTTACATTTTATACCTTACGGGTACCAGAGTGCTTAGTTCGTCCGAAGAGTTATGCATTATGCCGGCAGCAGCCGTAAATTCCTTCGCCAGAGTCCTCAACCCCCATGGGGGAAGTTCAAATATTATATATATATATATATATATATATATATATATAAGTCTTCTGGGTGTTGTAGGTAACGTACTTGGCTGCTACATCAGCCACATAAGCGTGTTCAAACTCAAATTAAATTATAACATTCACTTTTGGACTAATACCCTTGATAAAGGCATGAACCCTCTTATCGGTTGAATATTAGCACTGCTGCTCTACAAGGATGACTTTGACATTAAATAAGCTCATGGAGGTTGATATGCCTTAAAACAAAAAGACCAAAACCAACCCAACCAAAACACACACACACACACACACACATATATATATATATATATATATATATATATATATATATATATACGTAAAAGTGTTTTATGGTTCTTACTAGCTCACTTAGTGAGTTAATAGAGGACTAAATCTTGCAATATTGTTAAATTGTACTCAGTGTCAATGATAGAGGTTTTACTCACACACACACGTACACATACACACACACAAATGCATATATATATATATATATATATATATATATATATATATACGTATGGTTCTGTATGCGTATCAGGATGCATGTCTATTTGATACTTTGTTTTTCTCACAGCTTTTATGTGTTCTTTATTTCTATGAGGTGGTTTGTTGTTCCTGACTGACACGAACCCCAACGGTTGAGCCCGTTCTTGTGGAACGCGTAAGTGAGCCATTGGGGGATTTCTTTTCGCTGTCAATTAAAATGTACGTATGAAGTGCTGCGATTGCAACTGGGTTCGTCCCACAGGGCCTGGCCAAGTTTACAGCCTTCTTGCATTTTGATAATTGCAATGAACAGGGTCGGGGAAGAGAGTGACAAGTTTTTTTTTGTTGCTTTTTTTTTTTTACTGGTGTTTTTAAAATGTTGCACATTTCTATGTATAAAAAAATGGCGGTAGGAGGGATAGCGAACAAAAAAAAAAAAAAAAAAGATGGGGAAGGGTTGGAGATGTTGATTAGGATAAGGTCGCGGGTGCAGGGGAGAGGTTGAGAGAGATAGAGAGAGATAGATAGAGAGAGAGAGAGAGAGAGATGGAGAGGAAAGAAATTTGATGGTAACGATGAAGAGAGAAAAGGGTGAAGTAGGGTGGAGAAGAGGTTATGTAAGTGGAGTTGGAAAATATGAAGTGAGGAGATTGAAGAAAACGGTAGAGCTAAGAAGAGTTGGAGTGTGTGTGTGTGTGTGGGGGGGTTCGACGGTGAATGTCGAAGTCGTGAAAATTTTTCGTAAATAATACTGGGAAATGAAAAACGAAAAATATTGGAATAAAAAGAGAAAGAAGGAAGAAGAACAACAACAAGGTTGAGGATGAGAAGGAGAAGGAGAGGGAAGAGAAGAAGTGGGCGGAAGAGTCTGATTGTGGTTAAGATTAGAAGAAGAAGAAGAAGAAGAAGAAGAAGAAGAGGAGGAGGAGGAGGACAGGGAAGGAGGAGGAAGAGGCGGATAGGTTTTGTTTGATTTGATTTTGTTTAATTTATTTAACGGTGTTTCAACCCCATACGGCTTATCTAATGTCAACCTTAATTTAATTTGTTATAATCAGCTTTTTAAGTGGTCCTATATAATAGCAAAAGGTTGATGAGGAGAAGGACAAGGAGAGGGAAAAGAAGAGGTGGGCGGAAGAGTCTGATTGTGGTTAAGATTAGAAGAAAAATATATATCATTGTCTGGTTTCATGAAAATGTTCAATTTCACGTTGAAAAAAATCTGGGATTTCCTCCGTAAATTGATTGAAAGATTTTAAAGCACTTGATTATTTGTTGAATCCTTTTGATACGAAATCTGGAAAAATCTCTCATCCTGAGGATCGTATTTTTATTTTGGCTTTGTTGGGCTACAGTCGTTAAAAATGAAGGTGATTACAATTTTTTATGATAGTAAATAGAATTGTTTGTATTAGATAACAATACTTGAAACTATTTAACTGTGAACGTAAAAAAACAGGCTCAAGCTAGTTTCAAAAGGTTATAAAAAAATGCGTTTAGAAATCATGCATTTAATATATATGTATGAAAAGTATTCGGCATTGAATAACCAACAATGGTTGGTATGCCATAAAATCAAACCAAATCAAATCCTAGACATTTAATATACGAGGATCATTTTTTCGTGTGGGCACTTTTATTGATAGTATACACGTGAAACTCTGCCTTCCTTGAATCTCTTATGCCACTTAAAAACTGATGCTCGATTCATATGGTCGAAAAGCAGTCTGAAGCATCCCATACGTTTCTGTGGCGGCATTTCTTCCAAGTTTAAAAGAGAATTTTATTGCATATCGTTGTTCTAAAGTGTCCTTTCGTCCAGATTGCATTTTTGAAATTCACCAGCAGTGACAATCAGGCTTTAGTAGGGTGTATTCCAATTGCCGTTGTCGCTGTTGTTTTGAAGCTGAAATCATACAATTTGGTCAGTCGTCCCAGAAGATGTATAGCAATAAGATACTGAATTTTCAAATGTCTACGACAATTTTAAATGCCTGTACAAAAATAGTCTGGAAACTTATTGAAGGCACCACGTATAAGTATAAAGAGGATTTGTCATTAAATAACCTACACTGGTTGATATGCCATAAAACCCCAACCAAACCAAAATGTGTTAAAACATATAGAAATATTAATTTTATATAGTTTGATTATTTTCGAACTAGATTTCAATTGAGGTCATCGTTAGGAAAGAAGGTTTTATGAAACAAACAAACACACACACACACACACACACACACACACACACACACATATATATATATATATATATATATATATATATATATATATATTCGCTGATTATCTATTAGCGATTTGTCTATTAAATTGTTGTTATGATTATAAATTTTTTTAGATGTAAAATTAGTGTATTCTTATAAAAAAATATTCAATGGGTTATCCTTTTTGATATGTCTATCTATTGACTTAAGGCTTAGTTTGGTTTGATTGGGTTTGATTTTATGGCATATCAACCGTTGGAGGTTATTTAAAGCCAAATTCTCTTTATACATATATATTAAATATATTTGATTTGGTTTGGTTGGGTTTTATGGCATATCAACCATTGTAGGTTATTTAATGCCAAATCCTCTTTATACATATATATTAAATATATATGATTTGGTTTGGTTGGGTTTTATGGCATATCAACCATTGTAGGTTATTTAATACCAAATCCTCTTTATACATAAATATTAGATATATAGGATTTGGTTTGGTTGGGTTTTATGGCATATCAACCATTGTAGGTTATTTAATGCCAAATCCTCTTTATACATATATATTAAATATATAGGATTTGGTTTGGTTGGGTTTTATGGCATATCAACCATTGTAGGTTATTTAATACCAAATCCTCTTTATACATAAATATTAGATATATAGGATTTGGTTTGGTTGGGTTTTATGGCATATCAACCATTGTAGGTTATTTAATGCCAAATCCTCTTTATACATATATATTAAATATATAGGATTTGGTTTGGTTGGGTTTTATGGCATATCAACCATTGTAGGTTATTTAATGCCAAATCCTCTTTATACATATATATTAAATATATAGGATTTGGTTTGGTTGGGTTTTATGGTATATCAACCATTGTAGGTATTTAATACTTAATTCATTTTTATACATATATACAGTTCTATTTTGAACAATTCAGTTTAGCATAAGTAAACAGTTTAAATATCAAAAACAGTTCTCTTTCAAACAATTCATTTTAGCATAAGCACAGGTTTTGTTTACACCCAGTTAAACGATCAAACAGTTCTTTTTCATACAATTCAGTTTAGCATTAGTACACAGTTTATTTCTGTTTGACCCAAAGAGAGGACCCTTTCAGGTGCTACCACTCCGGGCTAGAGTGGACCTTGGAGCTATGGCAATGAAGGGGTACTCCGAATTCCCCAAAGTTCCAGCATTCCAGGAACCACACGATCAGATTGTTTAGTGCCATAACCAGGATACTCGTTGGGGGAGAGTCTTACCCTTCTGCAGAGATGCAGTCGGTGTATTCTGTAGCCCTAGCCGACTGGACCAGTTAACTTCAGGAAGTATTTGCCTATAATTGATATTGGGAAGTTTGCGGAAAGTGAAGATAACATTTTTTTCTTTTTTTTATAATTAGAATTTATATCATTGTCATTATTTTCAAGTCTTTTATTAAAACTGTCGTGACTACTATTGCTGTTGTTGGTGTTGCTGCTATTATTTATATTGCAGGTTTCAGTAACTTTATTGTTTATCATTGTTTTGGTCGATCCATTGGCCTCATGAGTAGAGTATTCGCCAATGGTCCGGGAGACCGGGGTTTAATCCCAGGTCGAGTCATACCAAAAACTCAAAAAATGGTACTTGATGCCACCTTGCTTAACCATCAGCATTATTAGGTAAAGATCACGGGTAAAGTGGAGCAATTCAGGAAATGGAGCAGCGCCCTCCTCTACACTTTGGTGTAGTAGCTATTGAAAAGGGAGCCTTCTGGTCACCCTCAACTATGGTCGCCAACTTTACTTATATATAACATCAGCTGCAAGTCGATCTGACAGCACGGAATTCTCTGGTCTTCTTTTTCTCGCCATCTGTCTTCTAGGTGGCATCCTGTGTCCGAACAGTGTCAATGTCTTTCCTGGTCGGCCATTAATGGCATGTTCATATCTTAAACTCCATAAGAAAACGTTATCCTCGCTGTACCAGGAATGTCTTCCTTCACCGTTTATTTCGACTCCTGAATTTCCAAGACTTCTCTTAGACTTCTTGGAAGAAGAATGGCGAGCCAATATACCAAAGATTCTCAGAAGCAACACTCCTCAGATTTTTTGAAATCATAGTTTTTCATTCTTCTTGACTGGTTGTGTGACGAAAGCTAAACACCCCATCCTGCCTTACTATTTACTCGTCGCTGCAAACAGAAGAGAAGGATTTTGTCTTAATGGCGGGAAGTGAAATATAAATCGTCTCTTAGAGGATTAGGATTCAGTTCCTCGACGCCATTTTGTTATGACGATTGATTTTATGCCAAATTATGCTTACTTCTTCTTTCCTTCTTTCCTTCCTTCTTTCTTTCCTTCCTTCCTTCCTTCCTTCATTCTTTCCTTCCTTCCTTCTTTCTTTCTTTCCTTCATTCTTTCCTTCCTTCCTTCCTTCCTTCTTTCTTTCTTTCTTTCCTTCCGTCCTTCTTTCCTTCTTTCTTTCCTTCTTTCCTTCCTTTTTTTTCCTCTCTTCCTGCTTCTGAATTTTTTCTTTCAACAGTTTTATTTTGATTTTCTAAAAATTATTTCCATGTCTTTTTTTTTCTTTCTTTTTTTGCCTCATTATCCATTTCATAATCCATTATCTGTCCTTTTCTTTCTTTCTTTCTTTCTTTCTTTCTTTCTTTCTTTCTTTCGTTCGTTCTCTGCTTCATGATCCATTTCTTTCTTTCTTTCTTTCTTTCTTTGTCTCATTATAAATTTCTTTCTTTCTTTCTTTCTTTCTTTTTTTCTTTCTTTCTTTCTTTCTTTCTTCGCTTCATGATCCATTTCTTTCTTTCTTTCTTTCTCTCTCTTTCTTTCTTTCTTTGTCTCATTATAAATTTCTTTCTTTCTTTCTCTCTTTCTTTGCTTCATGATCCATTTCTTTCTTTCTTTCTTTCCTTCTTTGTTTCTTTGCTTCATGATCCATTTATTTCTTTCTTTCCTTGTCTCATTATCAATTTCTTTCTTTCTTTCTTTCTTTCTTTCTTTCTTTCTTTTCTCTACGTGTTCTAGTGTGCGTATATATATTTGTTCAGTGTGTGTGTGTGTGTGTGTGTGTGTGTGTGTGTGTGTGTGTGTTTTGATATTTATATCCAGTTGTTTGCAGCTCGTCACATTGTGATAGAGATTAGAACGAGCAGAATTGATTTTTTTTAAATAACATATCAGCTGCCTTGGGTTATTTAATGCCAAATCTATTCTTGTAGAAGGACAGTAGCGGTACTATTTAACCCCTAGCTGGAGAGATAAGGGGTTTCATTACTTTCCTAAGAGAATTTTGTCCCAAAGTGAACGTACTCGCTTGCTACGAAGTCGTTGGCATAATGGTTAGAGTGTTTACCAATGGCCCGGGAAGTCGGCGTTCAATTCCAGGTCGAGTCATAGAAAAGACTCCAAAAATGGTACTTCATGTCGTCTTGCTTAACACTTAACATTATAAAGTATGGATCAAGGGTAAAGAGGAGCAATTGAGGAAAAAGGATTAGCGCCCTCCCTTACATCTCGGTGTAGTCGCAATTGAAAAGGAGAGCCTTCGGGTCACTCTCGACTATGGTCACCGAGTTTACTTTACGAAGTTAGCCACTACGCCATGGAGACGCCTCAGAAAGAAAATTGAGGTATGCCTCCTTTAGCAAGATATTTTAATAGAATTCTTTCAATTATTGTTCTTCATTTGAATTTAATTGATTATTGTTTTGAAATTTTCACTTCCTTTTAAGTCAGATCAAATCTGACTTCCCTTTTGTCTAATTGCTTTGAAGAAGATATTGTTTTTCAAAAGTTAAATATTGCAAGAATTTATTCGCCTTGATAAATAACAAGGATTCTTTAGGAATTACTTTCATATACTCTCTCTCTCATACTCTCTCTCTCTCTCTCTCTCTCTATTTCTGTTGGTCTGACTCTGTCTCTATGTGTTTGTCAATGTGTCTGTCTCTCTTATTCTCTGTCTCTTTCTGTTTTGTCTCTCACTCTGTTTCTCTCTCTCTCTCTCTCTCTCTCTCTCTCTCTCTCTCTCTGTCTATCTATCTCCCTCTCTCTTCCCCCTCTCTCTCTCTCTCTGTATGTCCCTCACTCTGTTTCTCTCTCTCTCTCTCTCTCTCTATCTATCTCCCTCTCTCTGTATGTCTCTCACTCTCTCTCTCTCACTCTTTCTCTTCTCCCTCTCTCTTTATCACTCTCTGTCAGTCTTTATCTCTGTTTCTGTTTGTCTGTCTGTGCTTTCTATGTCTCTGTCTCTCCTGTTCTTTGTCTATCTGTTTCCCTCTCTCACTATCTGTCTCTCTCTCTGTCTTACTCTGTTTCTCTCTCTCTCTCTCTCTCTTTCACTGACTGTCTCTGTCTATCTCTCTGTCTGTCTGTCTGTCTGTCTCTCTCTACTAATCTCTCTATCACTGCCTGTCTCCCAGTCTTTCTCTGTCATCGTGTCTCTTCCCCTACCCCATATCGCCTTCTCTGTCTCTGTATATATAAATATATATAACTTCTTCTTCTTCTTCTTCTTCTTCTTCTTCTTCTTCTTCTTCTAGGTTAGGAAATCGCCTTCCTGGCACGTTCATATAAAAATATTTTACACCGTTATATATCAAATATTCCTAGCCTTGTGAACTGGGCTGTATAATATACCGGCTGCATCTCTACCGAGGAGTAAGACCTCACAACGAGTGTCCTGGGTATAAGACATTAAACTATCTGATGGTTAGGCCCCAGGCCTGGAGTTTTAGGGAATACGGAGCACCCCGTCATTGCTATTGGTCTCAGGTCCACTCTGACCCGGAGTGGTAGCACCTGATAGAGTTCTATCTATTGGTCAAATAGAACTGTTTGACATTAGACGGTGCAAACAAATGACTTTCGCGAAATTTCGAAAAATTTAACTTTTCAGAAAATTATCCATCGGAGAAGCGACACAAAAATCACACACACACACACACACACACACACACACACACACACACACACACACACACACACACATATATATATATAGATAGATAGATATAGATATAGATAAATAGATAGATAGATACGCGGTGTATTCAATAAGTTTCCAGACTATTTTTGTACAGGCATTTAAAATTGTCGCAGACTCTTGAAAATGCAGTATGTTATTGCTATACATCTAATGTGATGACTGACCAATTTATAATGATTTCAGCTTCAAATAAACAGTTACAGCAGCAATTGGAATACACCCTACTAAAGCCTGATTGTCACAGCTGGTGAATTTCAAAAATGCAATCTGGACGTGAGGACACTTTAGAAGAACGATATGCAATAAAATTCTCTTTTAAACTTGGAAAAAAATGCCGCCACAGAAATGTATGGAATGCTTCAGACTGCTTTTGGAGCATTTTGCATGAATCGAGTATCAGTTTTTGAGTGGCATAAGAGATTCAAGGAAGCCAGGTAGTCTGTGAGGGATGATGAGATGTGTGGGAGGAGTAAGGAAATGAATACACCAGAATTGATTGGCCAAAGGGTTAGGGTTAGGGTTAGGGTTACTATGTTAAGGTTTTAAAGGAGTTCAGCAAAAGATTCCGTTGGAATAGGCTAGCACTGTTCGAATCGGGTCAGTGGCATTTCCACCAGGACAATGCACCAGTCCACATCTCCATCCTTGTCACAGACTATTTGACCAAGATAGGCATCAAGACCGTTCTTCAGTCTCCCTATCGTCTAGACCTTGCTCCCGGTGACTTTTGGTTATTCCCTAAGCTCAGAGGCTGTCGTTATGAGACAATTAAGGAGACGAAAGAGGCTGTGACGAAGGTCATTGACACGCTCACGGAAGAGGACTTCGATAGGGCCTTGCAGAAGTTGTTGGAACGGTAGAACAAGTGCATTGCAGCCGGAGGAGATTACTTCGACGGGTAATAGAGTTTCATGTGTGTACTATCAATAAAAGTGCCCATACGAAAAAAATTCTAGAAACTTATTGTATACCCCTCGTATATATATTTTTTCTTTCTTTGTTTAATGGCATATCAATTATCGTGGGTTATTTACTGCCAAAGCCATCTGCGTAAAAGAACAGTAGTGGTTATATTTAATCCATATATGGAGTTCAAACCTTTCCTAAAGGGTATTAGTTCGAAAGTGAACGAATTAGCATGCCAGGGGTTCGAACCTGCTTATTTCAAGGCGGCAGGTCAGCTCTTTGGCCATTATATCAGAGAGATTCCGGCAGATAGGAATAGATTTTATTTATCATATTTTCCCATCCCCTCCGCTCGGGCAGGATATGACACAAGGTCAATTTTTTAAGCGGAGTTTAAGAGGTTTGAATTCAGAGTTTTCCTTTTCCTAGACTAGTTGCCTTACCAAGGCTGAAGAACCTAGTCTGCCCTACTATTTGCCCATAGCGGGAGGGAGAATAATTGGATTCATACCTTTCCCAAGGGTATTAGTGCTATGGGAAATGCAATCAGTCCAGGGTTTGAACTCGTGTCGCCGTGTCCAATTCCTGCGACGATAACCATTATTTATGAACAGTGAGATAGATAGATAGATAGATAGATAGATAGATAGATATGCAGTGTAGGATAGATAGATAGATAAATAGATAGATAGATATGAACAGACTATCTTGTGTAGATAGATATTAACAGAGTAAGGGTGGTAAATTAATGTCGACAAAAATAGATAGATAGATAGATAGATATGAAAACAATGAGATGCATAGATAGCTATGACTATAATGATAGGTTATCTCTAAAGACAAAGCGAGAGAGAAAAACGTTGTTTTTTTTTTCTTCAATTTAATTCGGCAGTTCAAATAGAACTTTTTATATTTATCAAGATAGATTCATCCCATCTTTTTTTGTCTTTGTTTTTGTTTTCTTTTAATTCTTCGTAACAAAAACCAAATAGGTCACCTGATACCTACATTCCCCCTTTCTCTCCGTCTCTGTCTCCGCCTCCTCTTTAAGCAATCACATGAATCAACAATATAACACAAAAACCAATGGTTGGTGTAATCAAATTAAATTCGATAAAGAGACTCTTCCCCCTCTCTTGTTTTTATCGAGTTTTTCAAATTGTTTATTGGGTTTAATGCATATAAATAACAATGGAAAAAGGAAGCTTGTATTATACTCAGTTTTACTGTTTGTTTCTTTGTGGGTGAGTAATTTTTCATTATTATCTTACTTTTTACGATATAAAATTCAAGAGAACTTGATAGGAAGATTATGTTGCTCCTATCCTACCATACTTTTTTTTCTACTTTGATTCTTGATATTTACAAAGTCGACTATAAGTTTAACAAGAAAGCGTGGTTTGGCTTGGTTTTATAATAAAAATAAGTGTACAAGTGAATAAATCAAACACTCACAACGGGTTTGGTAGTTATATTTTGTTTTTATCATTAAGGGTTTTCGGACTATTGTCTTCATCTTTATTATTATTTCCACAACGTTTCGGTCGATATGACCTCCGGTCTTCTTAAGGTGTTTGTCGAACTCGGTAACCTTCACGGAACTTCGAACTACGTCCTTTATTGAATCTGCGGGGTCGCCTGTTCTGATTCCGTTAGTCATAACCGAATACAAGTTTTAAGTATTCCTGTATTGTTACTCGCCTGCAGTCAGGGTTGAACCTGAAACCTCCAGATGATTGTCTCCTTGTACCCGGTTATGGCAAACGGAATCAGAACAGGAGACCACCGTGGATTCAATAAAGGAAGAAGGCCGGAGGACATATCGGTCGAAACGTTGTGGAAATAACAATAAAGATGAAGACAATAGTCCGAAAACCCTTAAATTATCAAGCGTCGTCTCAGAAATTTAGACGACTAATATTTTGTTATTCAACGCCAAATCCTGTTTTTACATATGTTGTATAGTGGCTCATACCACGTGACTTCCGGTATTGCGGAAGTATAAAAGATGTCGTGTTTCTCAAGCACGGCAGACTGAGACAAACACAGAGACAGAAGCAGAAAGCTAGCTCTAATTGATTTGGTTTCTTTGTTTAATGGCATATCAACCTTTGTAGGTAATTTAATGCCAAAGCTTTTCTCCTAGAAGATACCCAGTTTAAATGCAAAAATCAGTATTGTGAAGAAAGCACAGTTTAGTTCTAATTAACCCATAGATAGGACCCTTATCAAGTGCTACCACTCTAGACCAGAGTGGACCTGGGAGCGATGGCAATGAAGGTGTACTCCACATTCCCCAAAGCTCCAGCATAACTGGAACCTCAACATCAAATTGTTTAGTGTCATATGCAGGACACTCGTTAGGAGGGGTGTCTTACCCCTCTGCAGAGGTGCAGTCAGTGTATTCTACAGCCTTCCCAGCTGACTGGGCAATCTAATGAGTTAGTAACGAGTGATCCCTTAAGCACTTAAAGAATATTCTAACCGCATAGCGAGTTGTCTACTTCTAACAACACTTCTTTGATGGGCTGGTTCCTCCTTTCCTTTAATTCTGAGATAGATTCCTTTTAGGAGTTGTATTATATAATTGCAGAGGGATTTTTCTTTTTATATAATCATTTTTCGTTTTTGTATATCTTACCTTTCGGTTAGCAAAGAAGCAGCCGGTATATTCTACAGCCCCAGCCGACTGGGCAATCTAGCTCTGAAGGACGTCGGTCAGTAGTAAGACCAACTTCGGTCGTAACACCAACAGCGAGAGATTTATAATACTAGTCGGACTGTAACTTTATTTCACTGATAATCTTTTCCTTACCACGACACAATAGTTGGCGACGAGGATGAGATACAGTAAAATAAAGTGAATTGTTTATTAACTCAAGTGTTACTATATTTACCCAACCCCTCCGCTCGGTCAGGGTATGACACAAGGTCAATTTTTAAGCGGAGTTTAACAGGTTTACATTCAGAGTTTTCCTTCTCCTAGACTATTTGCCTCACCAAGGCCGAAGAACCTAGTCTGCCCTATTATTTACCCATAGCTGGAGGGAGAATAATTGGATTCATACCTTTCTCAAGGGTATTAGTGCTATGTAAAATGCAATCAGTCTCGTCCAGGGTTTGAAGTCGTGTCGCCGTGTCCATTTCCTACGACGATAACCATTACACCACGGGCACCTCCTAACTCAAGTGTTACAGTCCGAATAGTATTATAAGTCTCGCGCTGTTGGTGTTACGTCCGAAGTTGGTCTTACTAGTGACCGACGTCCTTTCAGAGATATCTTTCTGCTTCTGTCTCTGTCTCCGTCTGTCGTGCTTGAGAAACATGGCGTCTTTTATACTTCCACGATACCGGAAGTCATGCGGTACGAGCCACTATACAACAACATATATATTAGATATATAATTTGTAAACACATTTTGTTGATACACACAGGTAAATGATCAAACAGTTCTATTTCTGACAACTCAATTTAGCGTAAGTCAACAAAGTTAAATGGTTCCAAGTATTATAATGTATCACGAATAATTCAATTAAACATCACTCATTTGTTTACATACAGTTGAATGATCAAACAGTTCTATTTCAAACAATTCAATTTGGCCCAAATCATTTGTTTACACGCTGTTTAAATATAAAACAGTTCTTTTTAGGCCATAGATAGGACCCTATCATGTGTTACCTCAGCAGACCAGATTGGACCTGGAAGCGATGGCAATAAAGGGGTACTCCGCATTCCCTAAAGCTCCAGCATTACTGGAGCCTCACCATCTGATTGTTTAGGGTCATATCAAGGACACTCGTTATGGAAGTCTTACTCATCTGCAGAGAAACAGTTGGCGTATTCTATATTTCCAGCGGACTGGGCTAACGAAAAAGAGTATAGGAAGGTTGTGTAGCACTGTTGTTGTCATTTATTTTTACTCTTTCAGTGTTGATATTTGCAAAGGTCACCTTAGTAAGATAGAAAATCTAATACAGGAGGAATTAGTATTGTAAGATTGTGTTGCGCCAATCATACAAATGATTTTTATCTTCATCACAGATCCATCAACGATGCAAATTAAACTAGACATGGTTTAATCCTCTAAGTTAGAGAGATGTAAGTGTATTGCTCTTACAAAAATCAGGCTATGATTGTACCATAACCATGATATGGCTATGTGTGAAACGTACATCGAATGTCTATAAAGATAGAACATAGGAATCTCGAAATTCGAAAAACACGTAACGACTTCTTTGTTCAGGTACGAAACATTTTATTACCTTTGAGTTTAAAGGTTTTTCGACATAATCTAACTATTCTGGCTTTTTCATCTGTCCCCCACAACACGTGTGTCACCCGCCACAAAGCCTCGCGAGCTAGCGAAAGCCAACCGTCTCGTTCGGTATCAAGTCTCAACTCTACTAACTGACTTTTTCAAAATCTCCCAAAATCCTCCGCGCGCTTCCGGTGCGTGACGTCATTCGCACTCGCTAGCCTCCGTTTCCCAACTGGGCTATTGTGACATCTCCGAGTGACACGTTCGCTCTGCGCACGCGCGTGAACACCTGTGTTAATGTTGCACCTAAGTAACCCATGCACTGAACCGAAAGGTTCTCAGCTTAACTCAACCCAAAGGCATGAAACGAAACCCCTCGGCTATTATGTTACATGATGACCTGTTGTCTTTTTTTTGTTTATTTTTTTGTTTGTTTTTTACTTTTGTAATTGAATTGATAATCACGATGTGAATATTTCCTTCCGTAAATTTCGTTCGAAAACAAAATTTGTGGAACTTTACCACAAACACACACACACATATATATAAAATATGAAAATAATTCCTACATAGCCACAAGCGAGTCTAACTCGGTTTCACTAAATGGCTCATCAGGTAATTTTTATTACTAATGTTATTTTCATAATAGGTAATTCTGTCGGTGTTTTTTTCTTTTGACTAGATATACGTGCTGCTTGATTATTTTCAACTAGCACGTGTGTTTTTCGTCTTTTCTTTTTTTACAAATTTTTTCCCAGATATAAAATCTGTTTTTTTTTTACACCAACAGAATTATTGATCAGATATAAAGATTAATATATATATATATATATATATATATATATTGTCATCCACAGACAGACTGTTTCGTTCTATCAGAACTCTTCAGTGTGGCTAGACACGCAGGACGCTCGAAGCCGGGATCGAAACCCGTCCAACTTTACGTTAGACAGTGCTTCAGACCACTCGTCCACCAAGCGGACCACGTTGGCTAAGGGAATTTTAAGGTATTTTTATTTTTAGAAACAGCAGCAGCAGCCTTTGTTTACATTTTTTATACCCTATCGGCTACCAGAGTGCTCAACGAAGATCATTAAATAAGTTTCATGGCTTTTTTTCGTATGGGCTCTTTCATTGATAGTACACACATGAAACTCTAGTCCCTTTAGAAGTAATCTCCTCACGCTGCAATACACTTGTTCTACCGTTCCAACAACTTCTGGAAGGCTCCATGGAAGTCCTCTTGTGTGAGCGTGTCAATGACCCTCGTCACAGCCTCTTTCATCTCCTTAATTATCTCATAAAGACAGCCTCTGAACTTAGGAAATAACCAAAAGTCACAGGGAGCAAGGTCTAGACCATAGGGAGGCTGAGGAATTGTCCTGATGCCCATCTTGGTCAAATAGTCTGTGACAAGGATGGAGTTGTGGACTGGTGCATTGTCTTGGTAGAAATGCCACTGAGCCGATTTGAAGACTGCTGGTCTCTTCCGACGGAATCTCTTCCTGAACTCCCTTAAAATCTCAGCATAGTAACCCTAACCCTAACCCTTTGGCCAATCAACTGTGGTGTATTGACTTCCTTACTCCTCCCACACGTCTCATCATCCGTCACAGACTCCCTGGCTTCCTTGAATCTCTTATGCCACTCAAAAACTGATGCTCGATTCATGCAAGTTTAAAATACGGCAATACGGACCCAGAAGAAAAAATGTAGACAGAAAATGTCCGTTATGTTTAACGAAATTTGTATTAATGAAGAAATGCTGCCAAAATATACATATTTTAAACTCCATGATCCTGCAGCTCATAAATATAACATCACTTTGGAATACAGATGTGATCCCGTGAAGAGACAAATTACACTCTGTAAGAATAACGGTAAAGACGCTCTTACATAGTAGTAATATGCAAAAACAAAATTTACATCTCTTTTGTTATAGATCCTCCCCTGATGATGGTCCAAAGTCGGGCAGAAAGTACTAGGGATATCTACAATTATGGAAAATACATCGATCAATTCCCGCCGAATACGATAAAAACAATACGGCAATAGGAACGGATCCAGAAGAAAATATGTAGACAGAAAATGTCTATTATGTTTAACGAAATTTGTATTAATGAAGAAATGCTGCCTAAATATACATATTAAATAGGAATAGATACTTTGTTTGGTTTGATTTAGTATTTTTGTTGAATGGCACATCAACTCGCGAGGGTTATTTTTTTTAAAAACCGGAACGTTCAAACGTTAACTTTTCATCATTATCCAATTAATCTTTTTGGATGGCTCTGTTTTTATTTCTTGTTTTTTTTTCACACTGTCTCATTTATTTTCATTACTTCCATATATATATATATATATATATATATATATACGGCGTTTGGAACTATTAAGCAAAAGTAACGATGAACTATCCCCCCCTCTCTCTCTCTCCATCAGCCATTGCTTTCGTTAAGTCCGCACACCACAGAGTGTCTGTATAGAGTAAAACCCTTGTCAGCCATCCCCGCTGTGTCATGAGTAGGAGTCTGGAGATGAACATCATTTTTATTTCGTCTTTATATCTCCAGCAGTGCCCAGCATGTCTTGCCCTGCTTACAGGCTTGATCTGCAAGATGGGAGGTAAGTGGTCGAACAACTACTGTTTTGTTGGGTGCTACTCCCAGATTTTTTTCAAAACAGGACGCAACATTCTTGTATAGTTCCCATCTAGCTTTTTCGCTAAGTATTTTGTTTAAGGTCCAAGTGGTGCAACCACAGAGTAGTACTGACACGTTTACTGCTTGGAAGAATTTCCGTTGTATTGTAGTAGAAAAATCTATTTTCCATATGACCGATGACCTGTCAGTAGCAATCCATGCTTTACTTATGTGTGTGTTGGCATGGCTTTCAGTTAATGAGATACTGCTACCGAGGTATACTAAATGGTATACAAACGAAATAGTTCTATGGCGAGCTTTGTTCAATATAGATTTTACAAGCACTAATATCGAAATAACGACCGTCTAAAGGACTCTAGATAAGAGAATGATATTTGATCATGTAGGTGTCGATGTACCGGAAAACCTAGTCAACATTTAATTAGACCAATTACAAAGCTCACACATTTCTGAATTTAGCGACAGTCGTTTTCGTTATGTTTATTGCCGTCTTCTTTTTCCTTTGTACTTTGAATTATTTCGGAGTTTCGGCCATGTTTTTTTTAGTTTGTTTTTGGTTTTTTTTTTTTGGGGGGGGTTGTTTCGTTTTTATTTTTTAGTTTTGTTTTTTGTTTTTTCATCTGGTTCCCACCTTTTCGACTTTTATAATTATGTCTATTGAGAACTGCTGGTTGTAAATTCGGTAAGCGTGTGTGTGTGTGTGTGTGTGTTAGAAAGAAAGAGAGAGAGGATATGAAAGCGAAAGAGAGCGTGTGAGAAAGAGATACACAGGGAGAGAGAGAGACAGAGAGAGAGACAGACAGACAGATAGACGGACCAACAGAGACACAGGCTCTGATCCAGAGACACAAAGATAAAGAAACAGAGAGAGAAAGAGAAAAACAGAAAGAGAGAGAAAGACATAAACAAATAGAGAGAGAGGGGGGGAGAGTGAGAGAAAGAGAGAAACATAAACAGAGAGAGAGAGAGAGAGAAGGGAAAACGTGAAAGTGAGAGAGAGCGAGAGAGAGGGGGGGAAGGTACGCACATAGACTCAGAGAAAGAAAGGAGAGAGATAGAGAGACAAACAGAGACACAGACATATATCCAATGACACAAAGAGACAGACAGAGACAGTGAGTGAGAGAGAGAAAATACAGAGAGAGAGAGAGAGAGAGAGAGATAAACGAAGAGAGAGAGTAACAGAGATTGACAGAGAAAGAAAAAAAGAGAGAGAGAGAGAATGTGAAAGTAAGAGAGAGTAAGTAAGAGAGATAGACATATAGACACAGAGACAGAGAGAGCGAGGCGCACACACATTCCGAGAGAAAGAGAGAGAGAGAATGTGAAAGTAAGAGAGAGTAAGTAAGGGAGATAGACATATAGACACAGAGACAGAGGGAAAGAGACGAGCAAAGACAGAGAGTGAGAGAGCGAGACGCACACACATTCCGAGAGAGAGAGAGAGAGAGAATGTGAAAGTAAGAGAGAGTAAGTAAGGGAGATAGACATATAGACACAGAGACAGAGGGAAAGAGACGAGCAAAGACAGAGAGTGAGAGAGCAAGACGCACACACATTCCGAGAGAGAGAGAGAGAGAGAGAGAGAGAGAGAGAGAGGCACGGAGATAGTAACAGAGAGAGCAAGAGAGAACGAATATGTATATTTGTAAGGAACTGCACATGTCTGAGATTTCTTTCTCTTTTTATATATTAATGAACGCATTCTTTAATTACTCAATAACTAAACATAGTCTGGCTCAAGGTCAGCGGTAAGGAGCACCTTGTGGTAACCAAACGCTGCATATTCTAAAATACTGAATTACTAGGCATATACATGTTTTAGTAAAAGGCCAGATGTATTAGACACCCAGTTAGAATCAAACTCACTATGAACGGTCAGCAAGATGAGCTTGCTCACCATTTCACCACGGGAAGCACTCACGAATTCTTTACGTAATGAATTACTTAGTATAGATTAGTTTTAGCAAAATATCGAATGAGTGAGGCACTCAAACAAGGAATGATCGCTAACCACTACAACACGTGGCAACCGTGAAAGTCAAAGTAGGGTTGCAAAAATGTTGGTTTTTTAGAAAACTTTTCTAATTCACAGAAACTGTTTGAAAGCGTTGGTATAAAAGAATTCTGACACACACAAGAGTGGTTACAGCCGTAGAGTCTTAGCGTTTATCTTATCTCAATAAATGGACCTAGATGCCACGTATATTGGGCGTGTGAAATACGACATCGACACGCGGCAAACGAAGGCATGGACAGTTATCGATAAGCTATCGATCATATGGAAATCAAACCTGACCGATAAAATGAAACGCAGTTTCTTCCAAACAGCGGTCGTATCGATACTGCTATATAGATACACCACTTGGACGCTAACTAAACGGCTGGAGAAAAAGCTAGACGGCAATTACACAAGAATGCTGCGAGCAATATTGAACAAGACCTGGAGGCAATACCCCACAAAGCCCCAACTATATGGCCACCTACCACCCACCACGAAAACTATCCAAGTTAGACGAACCAAACATGCAGGACACTGCAGGAGTGGCAGGGACGAGCTCATAAGTGATGTACCCTTATGGACCCCCACATATGGCCGAGCAAAAGCAGGACGACCAGCTCGAACATACATACAGCAGCTATGTGAAGATACGGGATGTAGCCTTGAAGACCTGCCAGAGGCGATGGACGATAGGGAGAAGTGGCGAGAGAGGGTCAGGGATATCCGTGCCTGTGGCATGACATGATGATGATGATGATGATGAAATTAGTATATTAGATTATCTAGTTTATGAATGAAATTTGCACCAATAATTGTTGTCATAGCAACGATATACCAAGCAAAAGTGTATAGTTATCAAGCGAAGGAAATTGAGATGAATAAGATTAAAAAAAGCGCACGAGGTCTCACTCGGAGGGTGACACTCCTGCGGATACAATTTTATTTGCTTCTTGGACGAATTAGAGCTTCCTTATCCGTTTAAACCTAAAAGGTTTCGGGCAATTCTGGGAATATTGGGAAGCTCTAGTGTTCCCCTCACTCCGCGCCCCTGATCCTACAAATATCTTTTAAACACTCTTTGCGGTCAGGGGAATAACAGTGCCAAGTTTCGTCAAAATTCCAAGTGACTATTTTTAATTCAGTGTTCGCTAGTGGTCCGGGAGACCTGGGTTCAATCCCAGGTCGCGTTATACCAAAGACTTTAAAAATGTTACTTGATACCTTATTGCTTAACACTCAGCAATATAAGGTACGTATCAAGAATAAAGTAGAGCAATCAAGGGAAAGGAGGAATGACCTCCCCTACACCTCAGTGTTGTAGATATCGAAAAGGGAGACTTCTGGTCACCCTCGACTAAAGGGAGACAACTTTACTTATATGGTATCAAGTTTTTCAATCTAATATATTTAAACAATGGATATGTGACTACTCCGATTCTGAGTGGATCTGGGAGTAATGGCAATAAAGAGGCTCTCCACATTCCTCAATGCTCCAGGACTGAAGCTTCACCACTGGTGAGTGTCATACATGGACATCTATTTTTTTTTTTCAGGGTAGTGGAATACAGTCGGAATATATTCAGGGATTTCCTTCTCCTAGACTGGTTGCCGTAACTATGCTAAAAGGTCGAGTTAAATTGAGAAACGATGTGTTAGACGGTCTATCAATAGACTAACTAAACGGCTGGAGAAAAAGCTAGACGGCAACTAAACAAGAATTATCTGTGTGCAGTGTCTCGAATCTGTTTCTCAATTCTAATACATATTTATCTCTTATATCTCTGTTGTTAAGAAGGACCCAGTCATAGTGTTTGGTGGTCGCTGTTCGTATGGCGTTTATTCGTAGGCTCAGTCGTATTTTTGCTATTCGGTGATTGAAGGACACACCCTCGAAAGAGGAGTATGCCTCGCAATTCATTGCGCTATTTTTCCATTTCTTGTTCCAGGCAGCGATCGTCTCGATACTGCTGTACTGATGCACTATATGGACGCTAACTAAACGGATGGAGAAAAAGCTAGACGGCAATTACACAAGAATGCTGCGAGCAATATTGAACAAGTCATGGAGTTCAACACCTCACAAGGCACCAACTATACGGCCACCTACCTTCCATCACGAAAACTATCCAAGTTAGACGAACCAGATATGCAGGACCCTGCTGGAGAAGCAGAGACGAGCTCATAAGTGATGTACTCCTATGGACCCCCGCATATGACCGAGCAAAAGCAGAACGGCCAGCTCGAACATATATACAGCAGCTAGGTGAGGATACGGGATGTAGCCCTGAAGATCTGCCAGAGGCAATGAACGATAGGAAGAAGTGGCGAGAGAGGGTCAGAGACATCCGTGCTGGCAGCACGACATGATGATGATGTATGTATCGTAATCTATCTATCTATCTATCTATGAGGTGATCAAACCAATGAAGAAATGACTTTCTTTTATGAACTAAAGAATATAGAGAAGCAATATACCAAATGTGTTAAACTGTTGGATAAATGTGATTTGTAGAATGTCTATTTTATGCCAGAACGTCATTCCCTCTTTGGTTACCCGGAGAACTTTTTTCAGTAACCCTGCTAGTTGAGATGAATCATCGTGGTATTAGTATATTTCCTGTCGACATATTTTTTAATAATTCTTTCTTTGTGTGAATGTCCTCGTGGATGGGAGTTAAAATAGACTCTTTGACGTTTTCTCGGTACATTATAAGTGTGGGCGGGAGGGGGGTTCTTTTAATGGCTTCATGTAGGTGTCAGATTGGGAGTGGAGACTGGGAGTCTTACAGAGAGATAAATAATTTTGGGTGGTATTCAAGTAGTCGTGGTTATAATGAGGCCTTGTACATTGGCACCTTCGCTGGTATAATAGTTAGTTAGCTGCACTAAAAAACCTACACGAGTGAGTTCGAGTCTCATTGGGTGCCCCATTCAGACGCCCTCGTGCCACATCTAAGCAAAAAGTTTAGTAAATTACAAATAAAACTTTATATGTAAAGCTGTTTTGAAATTCGAAGAAATCTACAAAAATCTACAGCATACTAAAAATATTTTTTTCAGTAAAGGTTTGATTTTTTTTCTTTAATGGCATATCAATCTCCGTGGGTTATTAAATGCCAAAGCTATGCTTGTGGAAGAACAGCATGTTGAAATGATCACTCTAGTCAGCGCTATTTATCACTAACATTCAATTAAACATCAGTCATTTGTTTACACAGTTAAATGATCAAACAGTTCTATTTCAAATAAGTCAGTTTAACATAAGTACACAGTTTAAACGGTAGTTCTATTTGATACATAGATAGGATTCTATCATTGCTACCACTGCGAGCTACCGATAATAGTCATTGTCGGGTCAAAGTTATCCTCACGAATCCAATGTTGAATAAGGCTTGGGTTATCTGCCCCTTGTTTTCGTTACACTCTCTGTTAAAAAAAAGAAAAAAGAGCGCCACGCGTTTTTTAAAAAGACGTCCATCTATTTTTGCCTTGTTGATTGAGTTAAAGTATCCTACCGGCTCATTGGCCAAGTGGGTAGAGTGTTCGCTAATAGTCCGGGAAACCTGGTTTCAATCCCAGCCCGCGTCATACCAAAGACTTTAAAACTGGTACTAGATACCTACTTGCTTAACACTCAGTAATATAAGGTATATATCAAGGGTAAAGTTAAGCAATCAAGGGAAAGAAGTAGCGCCCCCTACTCCTCGGTGTAGTAGCTATTGAAAAGGGAGCCTTCTGGTCGCCCTCGACTACAGTCGCCAACTTTACTTTTTTTATCCTGCCAGGAATATATGATGAAGAATACTTGCCCTTGAAAAGGTTTGTCTTATTTTTATATGGAATTAGGTTCGTAAATTCCCAACACTGAAGTGGTACTGTTTATCCAAGAGTTGTTG